>JAUZNK010022091.1:0-20541 GCA_035046665.1 Euphysa ruthae | reverse complement strand
ATTTATTTCCATGTTATCTCTGAGTTTCTGAGCAAAACTCATTGCGTAATGCAACACTAGCTCAAATTGGTCGGGTTCCGCCACGTGGGCCCATCTGGAAATATTGTCTTGGCAATTTGTTGGCTCCCCACGTTAAATATAACATTCTCTCTCTCTCTCAAAACTTATTTTTCTGCTTTTAAATAATCAACCTCAATATAACCTTGATGGTTTTCATGCAAGAAATCACTTTCATCCTTTGTGAAACTCCCATCGATTGCATTCACAAGGAAGGATTCAATCTTCATGTAAGCTTGGAAAGTGGACTGGCTGAATCTCTCTTTGATAACCGAAATAATCGAATCAAGGACTTCAAAATAGTCGCAAATTCTCAAGCGCATCGGATGCATGATACGCCACAGATTTTGATGCCAATCCAATCCAATAAATGTCTTGAACTTTTGCATTACTTTAACAGTACGTACATGAAAGCCAGTGGAGATTAAAGTTATCATCAAAGATGCGACCGTTTTTGAAGAGAGCCGCTGCTTCAAAAGATTATATGGTTATGGTTACGCCACTCTTAACATTTAGTAACCTCATAAATATAAATCTGAAAGAAACACAACTTTCCAATATGCAGATATAGATCGTTCTATACTTTTGCCCCAGAAAAAAGAAACGATTTTTTCACAAAACTCAGTTTATACTCTGGATGTATCACCATGCACATTTTTTTATTTTTTTTTTATTTCTATTTTATGAGAAATTAAGTTAAAATAATTATTAAAATTTTTACAACTTTCTTCACAAATAAACACGTTTCTTTTTTAACCGAGTTGAAAAAATCTGTTGTTGGTAATCTGTCAGCAAATATACGGTGAGCCCTCTGTTCAATTAACTTTAACCTTACAAGCTGGCTGTTTCTGCAATGGAGATTAACTGTCCCCGTCTACGTTAGTAGAGGCAATATTGTCGCAGTTTAGATCCTTCCTGCAATCTCAACAGTCAGATTTGGTCTAATTTTATTGAGCATTAAATCAAAATTCACATCAAATGTCAAGTTTTTATCAATTGTGTTACCCAAATATTTATACTGTATAAAAGCGTTTACATTCGACCTTTTAACAATCAATTTCAAGATAGTATCGATGAATGATAAGGCTTTTCTGGTAATGAACAACAATTTGAAGCAAGCAAAACATTTTCACTATTTACATTACTACTTACAACTGTGCAGGAACTCTCTGGAATATTTAAAACGTCATCAGTGCTATTATTTATAATATTTACAGGTTTCTTGAAGAAATTGATTTCGTAGACATGACCATGGTAATAACATCAAACTCTTTAATTTTGTGTTTGTCTCACAGCGCTCTTGTTATAAAATGATATTTCTCAAGATATTTTCTTTGATTTAACTAGTTTCAGCATGATTTCAGAAAGCTGACACAAGCTTATTATAACTTATCATACAGAGTGCACGGCCCCCTGCTCAAGAATCCATTAAATGGATTGTTAGCTGCGTTTTAGTTCAAAGTGGTGTAGTTTTCTAAGTATATAAGTTATTTTGAGATGTTCAATGCAATCTGCACTATATTTATCTACTAGCCCTAAAGAGGTGGTTATTATTAATAAAATAATAAACACATCTTTAGAACTAAAAAATAAATTTCCATGTGTTTTCTTAGTACAATGAATTATTTATTAAATTCTCTTCTGTTGATATCTTCTAGTCCTAAAGATGTTCTTATTATTTATAATAATAAAACCATCCTAATGACTGGAGTATATCTTTAGATATTCTAGAGAGCAAATTAAAATTGAAATTTAACTATGACAATATTCGGCACTTTCACATAGCATGGCCAGCAAGCACATCCACTGAGTTCCTTTCAAGTATATTAGGTATAATACTTTATTTAGACATAAATAAAGTATTATACCTAAAGTAAGTAAATAAGTAAAGAAAAATAGTAAGTAGTAAAGAAAAAGTAGTAAAGAGTAAAGAAAAATACAGAATTTTGAAAAAGAAACAATATAATGGTACAAAAGGAATTCTACTTCACAACAAATAGATTTGCAAAGAAAAGTGTTTAATTAAATAAAGTAATCGATAAAAAATATGGATTCACTTAGATAACTTATGGTTAAACCTCTTCTATAAAAATTCAAATAGAAGATAACAAACCAGTCGTAAAAAAAAAAATATAACTGGAAAATATCCGCAAGTAGTTTAAAGCAATAATTTTGAAAAATATCTTCAGATGCAAGGCGATTAAATTTTAAAAAATATTTGAATAAATGGTTTGATGTTACTAAAAACTTGATGGAGTTGTTGCTTACGGTTTTATTTTGATTTTATATGTTGACAGCTTCAAAAAAGGGTGGGCTCGTTTAATTACAGCTATCAACTCTTTTGTTTCCATACTTTTGCTACATGTGAAATGGCGATTAAAGAATTTATTTCATGTATATATCGGCAATGAAAAACGTTGTAAGATTACCATTCTCATAACAAAGAAATTAGTACAGATAGATCCGACCTTGACGCAGAAAATGAACATATCACAACTGTCTTTCTCGCTAACAACTATCCACAACGGATTATCAACCAATTACATTGCAAAGTCAATAATAAGCTTATCCAGACTAGTATTAAAACTAAGGAAGATCGAATCTGTTCTGGTAATATCATATATTCCTACACTCGGCAAACTAAAACGGACAGTTAAGAATGGGAATAAAACAAATAACTAAATAGCCCATCATTGCTGGAGTATCAATCATCATTTTAACTTGGAGACAAAAACAATCATTAATACCAACACTCATTTCGTCTCTCGTATAATCAAATAATCAGTTCACTCTCTACAAAAGCCAAACCACACAAACTGTCTATGTCAGGTGCTTCCTGAAATATGGTCTCCAACCAACCGCAAATGTGCTCTTCTATGCCTTGATAGCCCACATACACCGACCGTACTTGTCAATCCACACATCGCCCACTAAATTAACTTTTTTCAATCAATTTTGAAAATTGCCAGAAGACATAAGCAGGTTGTTTCCCTCCCACAATTTTGAAAATTGCCAGAAGAAATAAGCAGATTGTTTCCCTCCCACAATTTTGAAAATTGCCAGAAGACATAAGCAGGTTGTTTCCCTCCCACAACGTAGCTTTATTAAATTATCTAAACTTAATACATGATAATTTTTTTCTCAATTTAGATATTTCAATTTGGTAAAAAATTACATTGGTAAATATGTCAAATTTTACTTAATTTATATAAAAATTTTAATCTAAGGTTTAGCATAATCTTAATTTTAATTACCTCAATTTCTCAATTTACAATCAATTTCATTTTAAATAAAAAAAAAAGAATCTCATGGAAAAACATGCCTAGATAAAAACATCATACTTGAAATTTGAATATGTCATAATCTTAGTTATCAAAAGTCTCATTTCACTAATATAGCATACTAGCAGATTTTGGGCCCTCCGGACCCAACCTGCTGGGATTGCCTTCGGCAAACATATGGCTTTTGGTCTTTATTGTCATGTATTAGGAAAAAGTTTTCTTGTGCACAGAACTATGAATAATAGAAATGTATTACTAAATACAGAGTTTAAAAATTTTTTTTGTTTTATTTACATCACAAAAATTTAATATGAAAGATTTTTACAAATTTGCAAAAAAAAAAAAGATTATCATTTCAAATTTCAGTTACCTTTTCAGATTTTAAATGACAAAAAAAAATGTACTTAGGTAACTTATGCATGGTGTTACTTTATTAAATATTGCTAATATAAGCGATCTAAGAAAAACAATCAGACTTTATTCGGGAAAATAAATTAGGAACTGAAGCCAGTCTTAAGGCTTCCAAAAAAAATAAATTGGTTTCCAAAGAGTAAAAACAACGATAGAAAACTTACCAATGTTGCTTCCAATCATTGATCCTGATGTATCGATGACAATCACCACATCCTTTGGACTGGACGATGCCTTTTTGTACCACACGCGACGTCGACAATCAAACAAATCTACCTTTCCAGCATTATACCCGTTTAAGTTACCTGGATAAACCCGAAACAAACCTAAAATAGAAAATAATTAAAAAAAAAAAAAAAAATGCAGCAATTGTGAAAATTTGTATGGGTCAGTTAGTGATTCTGATTAAGGAGTTTAAAATTAAAATTGTTTCCTTTGTACAGGGTAGAATAAAAAAAAACTTTCACCTGATAAAATATTTGCCTAATATAACTATTTCAACAGCTCCCATGTCGTGATGAAATGTTTTTCTCACTCTTACATTGCAATGAATAATGGCGCAGTTGATAAGTTGATAATAGTCCAGCTGATAATGGCGTAAACAATAATAGTGTTCCTTATATTAGTGCAATTGGTAGTAGCACAACTATTAATGTGCAATTAGTATAGCATGTTATAGCAATAGTTAGTATTTACTATGTATATATATATATATATTTTTTTATATATTCAGCATCACCATTTTAAGCAAGCAAAGAGCCTTTCTTCTCTTCCGGTGACAAGTTGCAATGCCTGTTTTTGAAAGTTATAACACAATAATCCAATACACTATTTCTGTGGTTAAACGGCAGAAGAATTGTACAAGCTATAATACTCTATTGGATTAAAAATTGGTTTAAAAAGTAAGGCATACGTGTTTAGTGTGAATTTTCATTACCTTGTTAGAACCCACAAATTTAGAAGTACAAGAAAATTTATGCAATTTTGTAAAAAAGAATATTCTATGTACTTTTATCAAAAATAAAAAGTTCTGATATAACTTTCTTTTTAACAAATATAACTGAACTAACCATGCAATATCACATTAAAGAAGGTTTTGATACTGATCATAAAGTATCACAGTAGAGAGAGTTTTGATATTGATCATGCAATATCACATTAAAGAAAGTTTTGATAGATAATAAAGATGAAAGTGCAGAAACTGTTGCTTTGTTTCAAATGATTAATATAACCTTGTACACTTTACTTTACTTCATATTCTGGATACTTGTAAGAAATATGAAAGATAAGTGAAGAATTTCCTTCAATCAAAATTGGTTAACAGGCTATGAAAGGAACAGAGTTTATCTGACGAAATAGTTTATAAAAATAGTTGAATGCAATGATCTCTTCCTAGTCATTTGGCCATCATATATTTCTTCCTCTATTAAACTTTGAAATTTTTGATTAAACTGGCAAGAAAATTCTTGCTGATCAAGAGAGTGATCTGAAATCGCATTAGCTCTATTCCAAGAGAAGCCTTCTGTCAAAGTTTGAAAACATTTAAAAAAAGAGGTGGATTAAAATTCAATATACAACATTTCGGTAAACCTTTGGTGCCAAGAAACTATTACGCAAAAAAATATTAAAGAACTCGTCTTCCCAGTCGAAATAGTAGATAAAGCAGACAATTTTAATAGCAATTTTATCAAATTTGAACACATATTCACATTTGATGCATGTTGTAAAAGTCATTTTTTGACCAAAATCGCAAAAATGATAACAAACCCAAATAAGTACGGGCTTGTCACTTTCATCCCTTAGATCTAGCAGAGAAAAAAGTTGTTTTATTTATTTATTTATTTTTCTTTTGAATTTCTAAATTCTAAGTCTATAAGTCTATTACACAAAAGATAAACCTAAAGTTGAATATACTAAGGGCGGTGTATCCATATTTATAACTGCTTGTGGTATTTTTTTTTTCAAATAATAAGGTGTCCTAATGGCATATAAGTATCATAATATTTTGACTGTGGTTGTGCTACCAAGAAATTTTTGCTAAAACACTAGATAAATTGACAGTCATTTAAGAATGCAAAGTAAAGTACACAAGATGTAAAAGTTTAACAATGTCAACATTTTGCATCTTGAATATTGCAAATGTGGCAGTGAATGTGAAGATAAAAGTTAAGAAGCTTTAGATGAAGTGAAATTATGTCTAAATACCATCATACATTATTGTATACTAGCATTTTTCATAAAATCAAACTTTTTAAAATTTATTGTATATTTTCAAATCAAAACAAAAACATTTCTAACATACTCATAGCAGTAGTGCCAACCCAGCACTCCATCATATCAATAATTTCGATAAATGGGTGCCAAGACCTGCTGCTTAACCCTAGTGATTGGGGGTGGTTATGATTATAACCCATGTCCCAGCTGAAAGTAAAGACGGTAAGTTTTCGCTAGTTTTACTAGGTAAAATATAATACCTTTTAAAATAAAAATTTTAAAGTTATCGCTAAACTCGAATTCCTATTAAACAAATTAAAGCAAGGCAAGTAACATATATCAGGATAATGGAGGCAATAAGCGGTAAAATAGTTCAAAAGTTGATACCAGCATGAAATTTTGTTCAAACCTTCTTTTTCATATATAGAACTGATAATTAAGCAAGCATAAGTTTGAAAATGATTTTAACAGTTTTAATGTCTTTTTAAGGAGCTTTAGAGGAGCTTCAATATGGTTGACGTCAAATCCTAACGACTTTTTTGTAAGGTTTTGCTTTCTTAAAAAAGATTACGATAAATTATGATAAAAACCTGGTTCCAAACATTTCCTAACGTTTGACTGCTTTATCACCATCCAGAATGAATTGTTTGGGTTTTTTACTAAGTTTACTAGGTTAACAAAAACAAGAAATTGCAATAAATTCGGCCTTTTATAACGTAACCTCGAGACAAAAAACAAGATTCATTTGTTTATATAAAATCCAGTTCGACTACGAAACAGGAAAGATGTATAATCAATCGATCAGATAGCAGAGTATCATATTATTACAACTCTCGGGCAACATCGAAAAAAATCCATGTTCTACAATTAGAAACAACACAAATACCAAACCAAAATGTCCAACAAGCCACTCAACAGTACGATGTAACTCCAAACGAATGAAGTGTATCAGATGTTTCTCAACGACACACTTTAAATGCGTAAAAAATCAAAAACTAAATTCTATATTAGCGAAAGTCCCTGTTTCTTGGGTATGTCGCGATTGTATATTTTATACACTTTAATTCAGTAAGAGATTTTGATATATCGGTTGAAGCTAAAAGCTCCAACCAACCTAATTATCATTTAGTGATGTTATCCCATGCGAGGAAACCACTGATAACGATGCTATTTAATTATAAAAGTGAAGAAACATCTAGACGAGACTCGCTATAAATGTATTCGTTCGCTGAATGATTTCAGTATAAATGAATATACAAAAGACTTTTTTGACCTCCCTTTTAGCATAGTTTATACATTTGACGATTCTGAAGATCAGATCTCTGCAATAAATGAAATTGTCCTTACCTGTGTTGACAAACACGCCCCACTAAAACGAATTAAATTTACTCGATCACCCGCATCGTGGATGAGAAACTTAAATACCACAGAATTATCATTGAAAAGAAATTAACTTAGACACGCAGCTCACCAAACCCAAACAACTGATGACAGGAGTTTAGTGCAGTTAGAAAAAAATTGAAAACTGTAATAAACAAAAAAAAAAACCTTTTTTTACAAAACAGCATTATCATTAAAACGTCCCAAAGAAACATGGCATGTCATTCACAAAATACTATCTCCAAATCTTCAACGATTAAACATCGGCCCTAACAGATTGAGCAACCATTTCAGTACTATTGCATCAAAAATTACTCTTCTTGAGAACAAAAAAGATAAAATAGATGAATTGCTAAAAAATCTACGTAACGATAGCAAACTACAACCGTTTACATTAAATAAAATATCCATGTCAGAAATTGAAAATTCCTTCAAGTTACTACGGAATGACTGCTCTACAGGTTTAGACAGCATCCCTGTTAACTTAATTAAACCTGTCTCAGAATTTATAATATCACCAATTTTTTTTCTGGTATTTGGAAAACTAGTTGCATTTCACCTGTCCAATTCATCCAATCGACTTCCGATCAATATCGGTACTACCTGTGTTATCAAAAGTATTTGAAAAGATACAGTTATGCAATTGTATCGAGCAACATCATATCTACAACACCAATCAATACGCTTTTAGAAAAGGACATTCTACAGTAACACTTCTTGTTACTGTAGAATTTTACTTTTTACTTTCTTCAGTAAAACATCGTGAACATATTATTAAAGCAATGCATAATGTTGAAATAACGTTTCCTGTGATTACTTGAAAGCTTTTGACACTGTGCATTATGAAACTCTGTTAAAAAATTACACTTTTTAAACTTTTCATACGATACAATAAAATTTCTGTACACCTACCAAACAAACAGAAAAAATTTGAGTTCGACGACCAAAAATCAACAACCGTCGAAATACCATTTGGAGTATCACAGGGAAGCATTTATGGTCCTGTCTTATTCAAAATCTATGTTTTAGATTTTTCTAATAATATATCAGCCACATGTTTACAGTATGCTTTTAAACAAGTATATACAAACAATGTAATGTAATAATTTTCCTGAACTCTGCAAAAGAAATAGAAAACCATATTAACACGATAAAACAGTGGCCCCACAACAATAACTTAATATTTAACCCTATCAAAACGAGCCTTTTCTCAACTCTTCAAATGTCAGCAAAACACAATCTAACACAAGAAGATTCATACTATATCAAATTTAACAAAAAACCTATCGAACGAACAAGCACTTTTAAATTTCTTGGAATCACGTTTAGTTAAAATATTTCTTGGTATAATCACATACAAAACATTCTAACAACCATCTACTATGCCCTTAAGACACTTACAACTATTTAAAAACTACTACCATTCCATACTCGAAAAGGCCTTGCACAATCCCTCATACTATCTCTACGAAAATTTCAAACAACTTTATTTCAAGACTTCAAAGACTCCAAAATGCTACCGCATCGTATGTAACAAAACAATTATGCAAACCAATAATTGTCACTGAGCTGAACTGGCTTCCGATAAAAGAATGATAAACCTTCAATACACTAAAACTAACATTTAAATTTCTTCACTCGCCAACTTGGCCTAATTACTTTCATATCTCATTTATTAAAGAACAACGTCAGTTTAGAAAATCAACTCAACCAGGTTTTTAAATTACTACAAATAATATATGTAACACTTTTCCAGACTACTCAAGTATTCACTTCAATGAATTTGCACTCAAGTGATCATCAAAAGATGTGAGCGAGTTCACCAAAGAAACAAAGAATATCTGATTGACAAAGCAGCTACAAGACTTTTTTTTTATTTCTTCATTGTTAATTTATTTTGAGATTTTTATTTTATATAAAGGATGAAAAACCATTGTAAATATGGATATGCCAATGTATCGTTACTTACTTAAGTTAAGGGGCACGGGCAAAACAGGTAATCTTTAATATATCGAGAAAATACCACCTTATGTGTTTAAACTTTGCATTATCATTTATTACACTACAGTTTTTAAATAGAATCTTTGAAAGTCATCAAGCGTGTTGTTACCTATTCATTGTATACATCGATTCCCATTTGCTTTGCTTTTTTAACAGGTTCCCGAGATTCTTATTTTTTGGTATATTAGCAGAATATTATTTTCCTCTCCTCAAAAAGGATTTTCCAGTTCGTTGAATGTATCTATAAATATATCTATTCGGTGTTTTTTTTCAAATGAGTTAATATCTTCCTGATGATAAAAGCGGAGTTGGCACAGTGGTAGACGTTTGACTCCGGAGCAAAAGGTTACGAGTTCGACTCCCACCTCTGGCGGAAATTTATTTCCGTGTTATCTCTGAGTTTCTGAGCTAAACTCATTACGTAATGCAACGCTAACTCAAATTGGTCGGGTTGTTTGGTTGAGCGCATTTCGTAGACGCAAATGGGCGTTCTAAGTACTCCAAAACCCGCCACGTGGGCCCATCTGGAAATATTTTCTTGGCAATTTGTTGGTTCCCCACGTTAAATATAACATTCTCATTCTCTCTCATTCATGATGAAATTCGCCATCTTCTTCGCTCTCTCCAACGGCTCGCAAACCATCCATTTCATTAGTGCAGTACTACTATCTAAAATCTTTATGGCGCCACCATCACCATTTACGATCTTATTATTTTGTTCGGTTGCCTTATCTGTAGCCATCAGAGAGAAAAGATTTTTTTTCTGAACAGTGAAATATCTTTTACAAAACTTCTCATGGATATCGGGCTGTTTAGTCGGTAACATCTTTAGATCATGTCAAAATATAGGAAGCCATCTAGAATAGTGTGGTCAAACGCAAATGCCCAATGGGTTATGTTCTCTAAAGCACTAATATACATTTTGAAATGATGAACTCGAAAAATCTTCACCAGAAGAAGAGTATTGGTCTGGAGTTCCATCGCAGTATACCAAAAGTTGAAATGCGTATAGGCTAAATCCAAATCTAAATCCACTTATCGATAGAGCCCATAAATGAAGATTGTTGGTATTCATCTTCAAGCAAAATATACAATCCTGCCAATGATACCTGATGAACAAGTACGTTCCACCTTACAAGCCAGTAAGCATAGAATCTGCCCTACCAGTTGTAGTTATTCCTGATCTTATCGTAATATCGCACCAACCACTTCCATCAAGCCAATCTCCAATTAGAGACAGTGAAACCATTTCAATATGCAGACCACCCACCATCATAACAAGTGTGTTCTCTCCGACGCACTATTGCAGTTGAATCTATGGATTCGTTAAGAAGTGGCAAAAGGACAGACAATTTTTTTGGTCTCAATGATACTCCCAGTGTGTTAGATTGGAAAGAAGCCTATAAAATTAGAATCATCATCAAAGTTGTTCATACCAGAAACTATACTTAGTAGCCATTTTTTTAATTCCTGGAAAGATTCGATGGTTTCGGTGTCTTGCATACTTGATGATGATGCTATGGGTATTCTACTGAATGATCTTTTGTGGGTGCTACATTTGTGTAATAAGGTGGTAATTCAAACTTAGTATTTTCGAATTGCTGTGATTGGTCAAAGGAAAAGTTTTTTGGTGATAACTCTAAGTTTGTGTGCTGAGACAATGATATAGATATCCCATGAAAAGAATTTTTGCCGTACTTGAAGAGCAGTAACGATCAATGTTATTTATTGCAGAGCAACAGTTGTAAATATGTTTTAATGCAAAGATGGTGGAAAAACAATGTTAATACCGTCATAAAATTTACATAAACTGCTTTTCAATTTTAATTTTATGGAAGGAATCAACTTGGTTATGTGTACCACACATACTCCAAAACTTGCTAAACGTTTTACAAGTCCTTTTTTTCTTGTTTTTGAGTGGATAGTTAAACCAAAATATAAAGGAAAAAACGGTGTTCATACGACATAATGGCGAGTGTGTTCCCTTATTTCAAAAGGTTAGATCTCCTTCTTGAGCGAATTATAGAAAATTAGATGGGAAATTGTCAATGCTAGTTTTTGATGAACTGAACTTTTATCATCATCTCTTACTTTATCTCCATATAAAACCAATTTAATGTAATTGGAATCACATCTGTCCTCAACCCAGATGAAAGTAAATTGGTGTCATTTTTTTCGGATTTAACTATCTGTTTTCTTAAGACTGCCCTAGCTAAAAAAACACCTTCTTTTTATTTGTTAGACAACATCATAGTAAATAACACTTCCAAAGTCGGACTTAAATGTGAGGAGAACTTCACGACCTCTGTTATATTCTACAAGTTGTGGCACAAGACTTAATATTTTTTCTTTTAACTTTTTTCTTAATAATTGTTTGTATTTCCCCCTCATATCTCTTCACTCGATCGAAAACAATGTTGCCAAATCTACCCGACGGAATCCCGAAACTACAGATTTATTATCTCCCCAAAAACTATCCCATAAAAAAATTTTGTTTCCACTCTTATTTGCAAATTGGTCATTCTGTAACAAACGAAGTTTGTTTTATAGATGTGTCCAGCATCGGTTGTTGTATAGATGTATCATGCATCGGTTGCGGTATTGTGCCTCAGTATCTACTAATTTTGCTAATAGTCTTTCATCTATCTATTAAGACCTTTGCACAATTTCTAACATTTTTATCGATTTTCTATATTTATTACCTGACATAGATTGAGACTCTTTTCATATTTATCACAAAAAAAAACACCTTTTCTGAAAGTTTTTTGCTTCAAACTTTGATCTTGCTGAATTTTCTTTTACTTCATCGCACTCTACGTCGCCTTCAGTAGAATCTTCTTTTTTTACTATACTGGTCGTAGTTCTGCTTGTCGTAAAGATTGTTACACCTTTTGTGATAGACAGCATTTTTCTCACTTAGTTTATTAAGGATATTTTCAGAATCAATTCGTAGTTTTAGATCTGCTGGTAATCCACCTGAAAACGGATAAATTTATTCTCACAAATTTTACCCCCCATCCCCCACCCTATCTAACTTGAGAAATATTAATTTGTTTACTCTGAAACATTTTCCAGACGAGTTTAGTACAAAAATAAGGCTATAAAAAAGCTTTCAAATCGATATAAATACTATGTGGCGTTATAGGCCCTGGTCAGTAAATTACACATATGGTCTGTATAATTCTTAGACTTATAAAATACACAATCAATTAAAAAAAATTGTTTGCATGGATACATTCAAAATGTAAAACTTTTTCTTTTTCTTCTTGGCATGTTTTGTATAAATATATTTTAATTATTACTAAGAATATTCCTATATACATCAAAATATACATCATTTCTATATTACATCAAAAAAATATTTTATCTAACTGATTGTTTGAGCCTCATTTAAGTGCTTATCTTTATCACATAAATAATTTATGTCCTTATGGCAAGAAAGAAAGCATTTTTACAATATCCTAATTTTATTACGAATTTCAAATACCACTTGGAAACTTTCTTAGATTTAAAACCGTAATTATATACTGATATAAAAATTTTTAAGTTTATAACATATTTTGTTCAAAAGTTGTAATTATTGGTATAAAAAATTAGAAGCTTAGCCATAAATACCACATTTTTTGTCATAACTAACCTTCCGGACAAATAATCATCATCATATTTGGTACAATTGTTCAATGTAGTGTAATAAAGGATAACGCAAAGTTTAAGCTCATATGGTGGTATATTTCTCGACATATTAAAGATTACCTGTTTTGCACGTGCCCTCTAAATTAAAAGGGCAATAACACCTGGTAAAATCATTTTCCCGCTCGTAACTGTTTCATTAACAATTCTAAGTATGAAAACGAAGGTTTGGAGCATATTTTATGCTGGTATCAACTTTTGAACTATTTTACCGATATTTCCCGCTTATTGCCCCCAATCGAAAGATTTCCCATCACAACATAATGAGCCGTGATCAATTTGGCATAATGAATTTCAGTGTTATTGACTAAATAATTATTTGCCAACTAAATACGTAATCTTACAATGGATTTAATTTAGGACAACGACATTTATTTACTTTAATTGAGATTTTATCGCAAAAAAAATATTCTTTTTTTTGGTTGCGACTATATACTCATAAAAATTTCGAAAAAAAAATCACAGTTTTGTCGGTTTACAACAATTTTTGTTCGTGTTTTTCACTTCAAATAATAATTTGAATGAAAATTATTTAATTAAATCAAAAATTTTACAAAATTTTCTCTAAAAAGCATGATTTTTACTGCATTAAATAAAACTTAAAAATTCAAATCTCACCTGAGGAATCACCATAGTATTGGTACAGTAATGAAGAATCGTTGCCGTTAATTTCGTTATCCCGAAAAACTTCATCCAAATTATCAGTGCGTTTGGCCACGTTCAGAATACTCGTTTTATTCGAATATATATTTGTTGGTACTTGAACAAGGCTAAAATCAAAAGTAACTGCTACCGAAAGTGAAAAATTTGGATATATTTGTAAAATGCTTTCGTTTGCTGAATCTCTGTGTTCTCTAATATTATTGTAAGAGTATTTTTTGAGGTTAGGGTTATACGCATAAGGATGCTGTGCTTTTTTTTTTAGATTTTTCAACGTGTTATTTTTCATTGAAAACAATTTACTCAACGAGCTCGTAAAGTTTTCGTTTAAATTTGTTCCGTTAACTTTTCTGAAAACAGGTTGTAATTTTTTCAATTCCTTAGATATATATTTATAATTAGTGAATTTATTTGTTTCTAGTTTTAGGGCGTGTAAAAATTTCTCTGCAGCTCTTCTAATGGCAGGATATGTTGGAATGACCTGCCGAGTGCTTTGAACGCCTTCGATACGCAATGCTAGTAATGCTAGTAAGCAAAACCTCTGAAACATCTCGGGTTGAATTGAAATAATATTTTACCTTAAAATAAAAATAGACAAAACAGACTTGTGTGCACTCTTGTGTGCACTGTCAACAAAAGTTTTTACCAACCCTTTTTACACTGGTCTAAATTATACTATCCCACTGCCTTAGACCGTGCTTTGTGTTACTTATTCAGAAACTAACCAGATTTTAGTTTGGTTTGATAGATATTTCCTGACCTTTTGACAACCTAGGTATGAGGTATTACATGTTTTACTTCTAGTACTTACAACGAGTTCGCTCATTGCTCAATAGTTTAGTTTGACGCTGTTTTAAAACCTTCACTGTTTAATGAGTTATCAATTTTAAAATTTTAAAATCTTTTGTTAAAAAAATGATATAGTAATAACTGAAAATTTATTGAGATGCGATATCTAAACTTTTTGGAAAAAAGAGCATATGAAACGTTTTTTCTTTTTTTTTTTTTTTTGATAAGCGGTTAACAGTTTAACCAAGTTTAACCAAACGAATAACTTGTTACCGATCATACAAGTTAAATTTTTTTGCCAAGAAGTGTTTTACAAATTTCAGTGTAAAAAAAAAACAATGCAAAAGATTGTGTGAGTAGTTTTACTTTCAACATTACAACGGCAAAGTGGATTTACATTATAAAGAATGTTGTCTTCAAATTTGTGATATCTATGGTGACTAAAAACAACACTAATTTTTAGACCATGGTTTAGATCCAGTATATTAAAATTGGGATCAATTTCGCACAGTAAAATATTAACAAGGATGTTTTAAATACCAAAACTGACGTTGAGTTAGCAATTCAGAATTAAGTTAATTTCAAGCTTTAATACAAGAGACAAAAGATTCAAATAATAGTGTAAATTTGAGTGCTCTTCATGCAATAGATTAGTCCACAAGGGAGGAATTACGGATATGATAGTTCTACAAGATATTCAGGTTAACTTCCTTGAACTTTCAAATGTTGTCAAGGAGGAGTATTCTGTTATGCGTATACAAGGGACAACGTAAGAGGAATTCCGCAATTAAAGATAGGAACAGGCGTATCGGCAAAGTTATGACGATACTTATGCTCTTTTAAATGACTAAACCCAACTTGTGAACGAGTATGAAGCCTTAAACCACGATAATCTATTATATTAAAAACTGGCATTAATTTTGGGCGAATAAAACAGAGAAGTGATTTTTTAAAAGAGACACAGAACTTTATTGCCTTATTACTGAGTCAAGTTTGTTCCATTCTTTTGTGGAATGAGAGAAAAAAGAGTTATCGAAATAGTTATTACGATAAAAAAAAACATTAAATAAACTAAGATGACTAAAATTGCGCGACTTAACAGGCGTATGTAAAAAATTTATTAAATATTGAGCCACATTTCCCCTTATTATATTAAAAAATGAAACTAACCTACGATATCAAGTCTATCTAGTCTATCTAGTATAACTTACTAAGCCAAGTTTCTGGTAAAGTTTTTCCATCGATATCAATCTGATAATTCCTGTTGTTGCAAGGCAAGCGTTATATTGTAGGGGTTCAACTTTTTTGCAGAAATCATTACAAGACTGATCATATATTGCATCGGCATACTCTAGATGAGGGGTTCTTACAATAGATTTTTTGTGTGTGTGTTGACTGCCAAAATCTCCATTTGCTTTTAAAAGCTATCAACTGTTCTCGTACCTCTAAAAAGCTAAAACCACACCAACCGACAACCCTTTACATACAAGAATTAAAACATTGAAAGAAATTTGAAGATCTTAATGACGATAAATCATGCACATTCCACAGATACAAACGCGTTCTTGAATAATATAATAAAAATGGACGGAAAGCCTGCAGATTTTTAGAGATTTACCCGTACCTATTACTGGTGAGCCTGTCAAGGGTATTTGTCAACGGTTTTTGGTCTCTGGAGATTCATATCTGAAGCATAGAACATATTTTGACAACTACTCTACTGTTTTTCCTTCAATAAAAGATGACTGCAATGGCAAATATGATATAGAACTCGATTTCTGACAGAATCTTAATAATCAGCACATTTTTCGGGAAATCAGCTCATCCTCCACTGTGCGATAGTTGATCCAGTTGATTCTCGATTTCATTATGATTAAAGTGACGATACCACTCATAACCCAGCGTTTTTTGATAATGTATTTCATGATATTATCTTCAAGGTTGATATCAAAAATGAGGACTTATGGATTCAAAGTGACAATGCTCCTCCACAATATAAGAATAAGAATGCTTTCTTTTTTCTGCAAGAACTTCCAAAGGACTTCAGCCTTAGAATAATTCGCACGTATGGTGCTACTGAAAACGGGAAAGTGAGGCAATGGCTAGTTTTGGGTTTAAAATATCTACATAAAGATATTGTTGAACAAAATATCTTTTTTAAACATACGCGAGGACGTTGTTGATTACCGACAATAAAATGTCCTAATTTGATTATAAGCATTTACCAAAAGAATTGATAGCCAAGAGTTAATCAAAACGAAACGATGGTTATCAGTGGTTGCATAAAATACCACATTTTGCAAAGAGTACCTGTGTTTGTGTAATTCATGCCTGTGGCTCAAATTCAAAGAATGTTCAGAAGAAAATAAAAAACTTGCTGCAGACACTCCATGTAGTGATGATCAGGAGGATTTTAATGATGGTGATAACATTGACAAGATTGAACAAATATACGACTTACTTTTTGGATGTCCAGTCGTTGGTTTCACTTTTTGGTGGTATCCCAAACAAGCCTCTGTATTTGTTTAAATTTATAGAAAAAGGTACAGCTATTGAAAATCTTTCAGATCCTTATGACCATTTTATTCAAAAAGCTAATTAATTTATGTAAACTTTTCTTCTGTGTTTTTCAGAATATTTGATGATAACATTAAAATATCGTCAAGCAAACCTAAATCGCCTAAAATTTATTTGTATCTAAAAAAAATAATGTCAATTATCGTTTTCTCTGATGAACTTCACCAAGATTTTGCTTTAAGTTCTTGAATAAATTCATTTTAAATATAAAGTTTTACTGGTATTAAGCTGTTTGGAGTTTTATTCATCAGTATTTAGGCTCAAAATAAGATTAGGACTTTATTCACATTGTTTTAGTTCATATTTGTTAAATTCAGATTCGTGTTACAGAGTTCGCAACTTATTCTAAGGCTTTTATTTTGGAATATAGTCATCGTGTCAGGCTCATAAAGGGTTTGTCTTTAAAAATAATCATGATGTATATATTTTGTATTGAGAATGATGATATTTAATTATACAGTACAAAAATCACCATAAGAAAAATTTAGGAAGTTATACAAAGTCAATACTTTGAGAAAGAGTTCTGAAGGAATAGTTCATCCTAAGGTGCTCCTGAAACTATATTTTGAAATTTCGGTCTGTTAGGAATAACAAAAGTCTAAAAGAATCTATAACATAATTTAAAAGAATTTAACCCAGAAAGCTTTTTTGAAGTAAAAAAAAAACACTGGCATAAGATGTATGCAGTAAGTAATGATTTCCATAGAAAGTGATATGATCTCTTTATAAGCAGAATACGCCGCATTGCTTTAGATTTTTTTAAATCGTTAGTATGGCAAATGAATGCTATAATGTTATATACGGAAAAAGAACTTGGCAAAAATAGAATTTTGTCTGAAGAACTAAGACTCCCTAAAAAACATATAAACAATTCAAGAAGATCGAAAATAGTAATATGGACAAACATTAACTCCTAGGCATACAAGGCAGAAAACATTGGCTGGAACTTGCATGTCGTCCAACTATGAACATAAAATATTGAAAATAACATAATGCTTGTCCTTTATTATTGTAATATGTGTCTCATAAAAAAAGATTAAATAACCTAAAATTTAAAAAAATTATAAATTTTGATTTTTTTAATACTTACTTTTATAATAAAACCTTTTCCACCCAGTTTAACAGATTTTTTTTTCTCAAATTATATTATCTTATAGAACAAATAATTTTAGGTTAGATTATTTACTATAAAATTACATGAATAATTTAAATAAAGATATAATAAAATTGTTTATTTGTTTGCAGTAAAGAAATAATGAAATTATTTACTTGTTTAAAAATAAAGACTTAATTCATTTGTTTATAAATTCAATCTTCCATTAATTATGGTTTTTCTATGCAACTATAAATTCTTGGAATAACTTATTTGTTTGAGGGTATGGATCTAAAAATAAGACTCTACTGCTGTACTTATAAATTAGGTGGAAAAATTTTAAAGAATGCTGGTGAGTCAATACGAAAAGGTTAAAGAAGTTAAAGACCTAAGGAGCAACCACGAAAAACCGAACGCTCAAAATTAATTAAGTGCGCAGCATGCATCAATCCAATGATATTTTGAAGAGTTATTAGGTTGTGATCACACCATTGATGACTATTTATGTTGCTTGGTGCATAAATAAAGGCCTATGCATCAAAAAAGTGGAAAACAAAACCGAAGTCGAATAACCGACTTAACAACAATTAAAAGGTTTATGTTATGTTGCCGAAAAAGTAACAAGGCTACATGTATTTAAAAATGCGATGCAGTCAGCTATTTCCAAGTAAATAAAAAAATTTCGCTTGGTTATTGTAAAAAAACGTTGATTTTCTAAAATTATCTTGTAGAAGCAGTAGAGGTCGAATCCTATCAACTACCTCCTTGCAGGTATTGTTTGAGGAAAAACATTACGCATGTTAACTGGATATGATTTAAAGAACAGCCTAACCCGATCATAGACATATCTGACATAAAAATTTATGGTAATATAGGGACAGCGTCAAATTAATGAAAGTCAATGCTGGAATGTTGACTAGACAGGTGAAACTTCAGTCTCAGGTTGTATAGTAGAAATGTCATGCCTATGTAAAACAATTAATTGTGGTACAAAAAATATTAATACAAGGCCCTTAATTACCAATCATAAAAATTTATAAATGTAAAAGACTTACGAAAGCATCACAAGCTTATATACGATATATGGTGATTAATAATAGTATAAAACTGCAACAGAATTCAACAAACGACAAATTTCCTAACGCTACCAGTGAATAATATACAATAAAGCTGTAGTTAAATATAAATAAATTTTCTTTCGACAGTATTGAAATTGCTTTTGATTTCGGTTTGATCTATTGGAAGAACAGTTTATACAAAAATATATGATTTTATGGTATATCGTATTGGTATAGTGAAATAAAACAATATCGTTTGTAATACATTTCAATTTAAAATGAATTTAAATTAAAATTTCTGTTCATAATACACCTGCTTTTGTTTTAAAGACACGAAATTAAATATTAAAGCAAAAAATGTTTAAGATTATTCGATGGAAATCTTTATGATTCTTTTGTTTAACGTTTAAATAAAATTCTCTGTGGACAATAAAATTGAAATTAATTTTGATTTGGTTTTGATTTGTTAACTAACAACAAATATATCAAATATATTGTCTCGATTGAATTCTCCACTGTACAAATATTGTTAATAAAGAAATGGGAAGACAAGACAAACCATTGAAAATAGGCATAAATTTTCTACGGAGTATGCACGAAATTAGGCGTAAATTTAGACAAGAATTTTCTGCGAAGTCAGCAAAAAAAAATACTTCCTTAATACAGATAACTTTCGCGTTACTGCCAAATGAACTCCAGCTGCAAACCTCGAAAAGTTCACTTTTTTGCTTTCACAAAGAGAAAGCTTTTAGGAACCCGCAAAACTGAACTTGTTGATGTGGGTATATGTACGCAATTATAATGAGAGTCAAGCTGAGCTTCAAAGTAAAAATAATAAATTTTAGAATTGAGGCTTGAATATCTAAGTTAAAAAAATAGATCAACTTATAAAAGAAGTTAAATAAATACATTATCTGAAAAATTAACTATTGGCCCTATTTATTTAAATATTCTGTAAAGCATTATTTTGCGATTCTACTTGCTCTTAGGAATCAAACTAAATGTTTTAAATAAAAACTTGAATAGCCTATTGTTTTTCACACATCAAGAAACATTATATAAAGGTTGACGAAAATATAGCAAGCTTATTGGCAAGCCACAGTTAAAAATGGTGTATGGAAACTGTTGATAGAAGAAAATTGAAACAGATTTCAATAAGCAACAAGTTTTCTTACGAAACAAGTGATTAATATACAATCTTTACTTTACTTTACTTTATTTTACTTACTTACTTACTCTTACTTAGTTACTTACTTGCTT
Source organism: Euphysa ruthae (assembly GCA_035046665.1). Taxonomy (NCBI): domain Eukaryota; kingdom Metazoa; phylum Cnidaria; class Hydrozoa; order Anthoathecata; family Corymorphidae; genus Euphysa; species Euphysa ruthae. The sequence continues at coordinate 70 of JAUZNK010022091.1, read as the reverse complement.
GCTTACTTACTTACTTACTTACTTACTTACTTACTTACTTACTTACTTACTTACTTACTTACTTACTTAC
>JAUZNK010022080.1:0-20544 GCA_035046665.1 Euphysa ruthae | reverse complement strand
TAGCACCAGTGTGAAACTTTAAGTACCAAAAAGAATTGTTTTTCTTCTTCTTTTACCTTTTATATATATATATATATTTATAATATATATATAAATATATGAAAATATATGATTATTTTACCGTGTATGAAATTTATATGCAATTTATACTTTTTTATAAATAGGGATATTGTTTGTGAACTTTCAAAAATAATAATAACTATCAAAAATTTAAACATTGAAATATCTATTTTCAACATTTAAACGTGTCAGCAAGATAATTCTCATCCTTAAGAATGTTTGTTAGAAATTTTGTACTAGATTGCTTCATCATCATCTACCTCATTTGACCACACCAGATTACTATTATAGTATATAAGGTTAGCCTCATCACAATAACGGTTTTTGTAGAAAAATTGAATCTGTTTATTAAATATATAACTTAGAAGCTAACGCATATATACTAATAGGCATATTAAGACTTCAAAAATATTTGATGTACTACCCTTTTGTGCTAGCCTCTGTTACAGATAAGAATAATATATATAATCTATTTTAGTTTAATAGATTTTCAAAATTTATTATTTAAATTTAAGATTTAAATTATAATTCCATTAAATTATTTTGAGCAGGATCACACTTTCTTTAGTAAGAATCGAAGTGTGTAGTTTTGTTTTGTATTTTTTCGTTTATTTTAACCTTTTATTATCAGACAGAAGAAAACAGAAAAATGTGGTTAATTTTTTTCAGCTGGAAAAAGTGCATGGATAAGGATAAGGATAACTGAAAATTTGAGTAGGCAGGTCTTTCTTTTCGTGGGAATTAGTTGCTTTATTGTTTAGGTTTTTGGATGGATATACTTTGATAAGATGGCTTACAATAGTGTAAAACTTCATGAATATCTACCAGTTTTTTGTGGAAAAAAACGTAGATGTTTATGTCAGGCGTACTGAGAAATTTGTTTGAATTATATGAGTTTTTGCAGAATAGGATTTCAAGTTGGAAAATTTGGGCTTGAATGAACTGGATATGTTGCTTGATGTGATTTTTCACTTTTTTGATGAAATTCCTTAAGGATACCGCAAAGAGTATAACTTTTTTTTACAGAAATTAAACTTATTAAATTAATATTATAAAAATTAAAGTAATACTGCGGGTGACTATAATAATAACCAAACAAATCAAACTTACACATATATATGTCTCAGACCAATGTCCTAATCATCCGCCCAGGCAACAAATCAATCTACGTTCAGTACATGGTTTTTATTTTTGATTCCTCTCAATTCTTTTTTTCGCTATATTATCTTTTGTCTTCAATGCATGACGCAATGCATGATCGTATAACTTTAACTGAAATAAATTTAATTAAATCAGTCTATAAGTATAATTTAATGAGCAGATGTTGCGCGCTATATTTTTCAGGGAGCAGATGAGTTCAAAGTATTTTGATTTTACTAAATCAGCTTCTTTACACCCTGTCTATTTTATCGTTGTTTAAATTTAGTATTTATTTTTTATTATTACTTACTTGATGAAAATTGGGTCGATTTTAGGCCCTCCAACGCACGTGTTTGAAACAGTGGACCGGGCTAGAAATGACGCCATTCCCAGGGTCTGGTCTGAGTATTGACACTACGTATGAGTGCTTAATATAATTAGTTATTCATTAATTGATTTAATATAGTCATAACAATTATCTTGGTTCGCCGAACATAAAATCATGACAAAATCTCAATTGATTTAAGGTAGTGAATAAGCCTTTTTAAGATTTTATTTTTATCTGAAACCTTTGAATTTCCTGTTGCTAAATTTAAACATTCAACCATTTCTTTGTCGAATATCTATAATATTCCAGCCTAACAAACACACCAACACGCAAATTTTTTTTCATTCACTCATCGCTATTTTTTTCATATTTATAATTACTGAAGCCCGCTGCTAATCTAAACATTCTTTGTCACCATTGGTATCATCGTAGTATTCTACAACAGAATAATCATTTGCTTACCTCCTTACTTATTCTGATCAAGTTCACAGTTTTCGAATAAATCTGGAACTGTCACCAAACTCTGTTTATTTTATCTCTCTCCATAACTGCTGGAGCATTATCATAGTATTTTGAGTGCAATTGTTAACTGTAAAGTGAGGCCCAGAACTTCGCCAATGTCTCAAACCATTTCTTAATGAACTTATATAAGTAAAGCCAGCTTTGTGCAGAATTGAATACCATCACAAATTTATTTATATAATTTTTAGCAAAGGTGTTAGCGTCTCCATATTTCTAGAATCAAAAACTCCAAATGAAGAAGAAGCATAAAGTTTTTTATGTACGAAATAAATGTTTTCAGTCCATTCATCGATACAAAGAATTTAGTTCAAATTGAAAGACAAATTAAATATAAATTGTCATCATCATGTTCTAACAAAGTGGAGTTACGTAATTCTTACCAAGTAATACAACTGAATATATTTAATCGTAACTGAAAGTTTTTGTCAAATTGTCTAAGCTTGGATTTCTATAGATAATGCTGGATAGGAGAGTATGTTTTTAACTGTAAAATTAATTGTGTTTTTAGAAAATGTTTTTATGATGATTAAATGCTCTTTATTACCGCATTTTATGTTTATCCTTGAAAACTAAGCATTTACCACTGTACCTTTACATTTGCTTCAACTTCTATCAATAGTACTTAAAACAGATATTCCATGTTATGATTTGTGCTTTCTGGAAACTTCGCTAATTTAAAAAAAAACTATTCATGCGAAATCTTAAAGTTTTGGAACATTAATTGGACATAAAATAATGTTTCTTTGTATCTATATTTCATTTTTGAACCTCCTGTTACACTACAAGCTCTGTTACCCAGCTAAAACACTCTACTGTATCTTCCTTGAATCTCCATAATTTTCTAACCTCTTTAAAACACTTACCAATAGCCTTATTATTACATAAACGTCTGTTTTGGCTAAAAAAAAAACACTGAAGATCATCGTTTATTTAGAAATTTTCTAGTGCTATTAATATCAGTGTAGTAATGACACAATAAAAGCTTTACTTCCGTAACTATTTACCCAATGTTATGATAGGCTTTACGAATAAACCTAGAACTGTCACCAAATTCTTTCCATTTTAACCCCTTCATTAGACACAATGTTTTAATATTAGGCAAATCAAATTGGTCTAGTGATATAATAAAAGTCGTGCTGAATTTCGGTATAGACTTGTTAGTTTTAGAGACTATATGCAGGGTCTCCGTGTAGGAAAAGTCCGATTAAACCATCATAAAATGTAAACCCTGTTATTACTATTTCGATTATAAAATGAATTATGATTATGATTCTGGGAATATCTGGTCTATAATCATTATGGGGTTTGGCTGCTTTCCCAAAAGCAGAATGAAACAGGGCCGATATTAGAACCAGAAAAGGATAACGAGTTCACAATTTTTTTTCTTTCGCTACGCCTTTAACCACTTCCAGGAAAATACGACCCGAGCAACTACTGGGTTGACGCCAATGCACTGGCAAATACTAGAATGTTTCGAAAAGAAGGTTGCAAATACAAGCTGCTCACGTGAGGAACGTTCTCAGGAAATGTTCGCCTTTGAGACTACCCTCAGGGTTAAGTTGATAGCTGTTGATAGTCTGGATGACACCCGGTGGGACAATGGCCTTTAAAACTCTAGGACAAAAATATTTGTGCCTTGTCACAATAACCAGGCCTAGGAAGACATCCCGATCGACTCGCCAAAAATCGACAATGTCCACTTACTGGACGACAATGCCGAACAGACCTTGGACAACCTTTATTCCTCATGCGCCAATAAAGGAGTTCTGACTACTGTAGCGTAAAAGACATTGAACAAAAAACGAGAGCGATAGGGACTGTATTCTCAGTTCGGGCTATTCCGTTGACCAAAAGACTCCGGGTGTTTGGCCAGGTTTTTTGGGGAGCGATGGTCCGCTATGGATATCCATATCTGCATCCAGGGCGATTGAGGAAGCATTAAAAGAAGAAACTGGAGCAACACGTGATGATGGAAAAAGCTAAAATTTTATCTAGAAATAGAATACCACAAAGCTACCCACTCTATGGGTGGTGCTACACCCTATCATTTCGGAAAATGTCTCGATAGGGTAGATATAATATATAGGGATGAATCACCACTCCAAAGCTCAGAGGCTTACTCGACTCTGGGGATATGAAGGAATTCACTGCTCGCGAAATTGTTTATAGAATTGGCTCCAAACCAGCATCAAGTTCCTCGAGAAAAAGTTGGCTCTCCGGTTCGTTGGAAAATGCGCTAGGCACGATGGCGATTCTAGCATTATTATCCGTGCCCAAAATAAAAACTGCAAACATCAGCCATTTTCCAGGAAGAACAGATCGGTTATTAAACTTCGAGAAAGCCGACGATATCCACTACATCAAGTATAAGGACGGTAAAACAAGAGCTCAGTGGTTTCATATACAGGCATTCGCCTTTGCATACGCCAATGTTGCGCTCCAAAGGATCGTAAGAATTTTCCGCCAACAAAATGTCCTACGGGTGTGCACAGATGCCTTTTACACCAAGCTCTTACTCGTCGAGGTGAAAAACTACATGTTGAGGACAATTCTAATTATGGAAAATGGCGACACATGCAACCCGGAAATGAGTCGCATCCTGAGGCTGCATATTGGAAAATGGAGACTGCAGGGCAACTCAAATTGCAAGTAAGCGATTTTGGCCCGGTTCCCTCAGATCTCGTGGATCTCGCTACTGCGTCGCGTATGTATTTGATTAGTCTTGGTCAGGTTGGATACAGAAAGACGGAATGGGTCATGAAAACATTTACTAGGCGCAAACTGGTTATACCCACTCCAAAAAAAGGACCTGGCCGGTTGCACCGAGAAAACCCCTGTCTTGGCTTACTATTAAGTTCAAACCATCCATCTTTACTTCTGCATCAATCCCACGAAGCTGACAGAAAAGTGGAACAATATTTACCTAGGCTATATAGATTCGACAATCTTGCTGTAGTTATAGCGTTTTCCAAGTGCTGTAAGGTCCCAACCAAGACTCTCAAGATCATAATACTCAACAACCGCCGAAGTTATCAAGTTATATTTTGTGGGGACCGTGTGCAGATTCCCCCATGGGAAAAAAAGGCCTACGAAGATGGGCTGGATCAAATTTCAGTCCGCTCGATTCCGACAATCAATGACCCTGCAAAGTGTGCGGAGAGCCATGGTCAGGTTGTTCCGCCAACAGCATCTGTCAAAAAGTGCCAACTTCGCGCTACCCACTTTGAAAGCGATGATGTGGTGCCAGCCAGACTGAGTTCAACTCAATTGTTTTCGTTAGTATTCCTCAAGGATAGCATTCAATCAATCTTTGCAAAGCACAACACTTTATGACATTTGAGTGAGTCCCACGAACATCTAAGGTGGGAAAGTCCAGACTAGTTTACCTCAGTATAAAAAAGACAATTACCCTGATATACGGGCAAAGATACGCTTTGACCTGGATGACAGCATCGCCCACCACTACAGAAAATAAAGTCAGCCAGTTGTCACACCTTGAAGTCACGATACAGTTAATGCATACAATGGAACTATCATCGAAGTGTCTCTACCGATAGTCGAGGGAGGGCTCTCACTCAAGTGTAAGTATGAAAGTTTTGGGATCTCGAATTGTCACCAGGGAATATCAGTTGGGCTTCCGTGCCGGTTGATAGTGGTAGACTATAGCATCAGTGGTTTGATAAGCAATGTTATCTACATGGCAGACTCGCGTGTAAGGTTGATAGGTCGAATGGTGAGGGTTTTACCTCCAACGATATCCAAGGTCCTATTGCCCCTTCGGCTCTGTAACCGACGCCAGATATCGCCCTGATCAATGCAAGGTTGAAGCACTATGTGATCGAAGACAAATAGAAGGGGCGTAAAAAAAGAAGCCAAAGACAAACTCACTGTTGATCACGTCCTGGAAATGATGGACGCTGCAAAAAAAAAGTGCGTAAAGTGCGGTACCAAACTCTTATTACAGGACTAAACCAAAGGTCACGGAGAAAACTTTAGTAACGACCAGATTGACAAAAGTGAAGAGAATTATAAATGAAACGTTAAAATCACATGCTTATCGTGTAATTGCTGGAACAAGCGCTGAGATTTTCTAAACGACGTATGCCAATTCTGATGAGCCACAGGTAGCACTTTAAAGAGAATTATTGAAAAATTACTCCATTAATTTCGCACTATTTTTCTAGAACAAAAGTGCATAGTGCCCACACGTCTGAGCAGACAGTGGCTGCAGGTGAGAGGTGCTATATCTGTAACGTTAAATGCCGAGCCTGATGTAAAACTTCAACAAGCCACTTTCGAAAGAATGTGCGGGGCCCTAATATAATGTCGCTGGCGTCTCGTGGTTGGCCAAAAGAGTCGAACAATTCTACTTCAATTTATTTTCTCAACACCATTATATGAGATTCGACATGCTACCAAGTGGCGGGCAGCTCGTCTTTTATCTTAGTTAAAGAATAATGAGGTGGCGGCTGCGACTCTACACCGATCTGGAAGTTCCTCAGCGACGAAATCTCCCAGAAAGCGAGGAACGTGTTTTGCGGCCCAATTTTCGACTTGCGTGTTTGTTGATATACCTAGCCAGTGGAATGGTTTGCAGGAGCGGTACTTGGAACTCCTTACGTGCGTATTCTTGATAATGCCAAAAAGGACGAGAAGGCTGTTCATACCTTCAGTGATATCCACAAGGTTGGGACTAACTTGGGTTCCAATCTCGAGTTTCGTTCCTACTGGGAACTCCAAAAGCACAAGTAAAATCCCTAAAAGAACTTTATTGTTAGTTATTGCCATAGATGATTTCATCGTAGTGTTAGGCGGACTTCCTTTACGGGGAGAAACAGTAGGTTTTTCTTCTCTGTAATATTATACCAAGTGTATGGTATGGTAGCACTGATTAGAGATACCTCGCAATCTCCCGGAATCAAAAGAATTTCAGCCAGATTGACTGGGTAATTTCCTGTATCGTGGTATCCTAGCAAATCGGAGAGAACTTTATTACGGAAAGTAATGAAAGTCGATGCCATTATTAGGCATCCTATTATGGTTTAGTCTCTAAGATAAACGATATAGCTTTCTACAGTTTTCAACTTCTTGAGTAGGGCTCTAAGCTGCCTTGCTTGGTTTAAAATGTCCCGTGCTTTATCGTGACTTCCTTGCACGGGGTGGTCCATGGCTTGGTTTAGTAGCTTAATACAACTACATTTTTTCTGTGTTTCGTCGTGTCACTATCTCTTATAGTCAGGTGCTGATCAAATATTTAAGCGTCAACTTCTTCATTGGACAATAGTGGTACAAAATTTGACTGACTTTTTATTGATTGATTCGGTAGCATTCTAGGAGTTTGTAGTATTGGATCTTTAGATCTACCTTTTCTACTCCTTAAAAATGGTTAAATGCTTTAGGGAAACTTCGAAGAAGAAATCTCCTGCCGCTGAAGCATTTTTACCGAGCTCTTCAGCTCCAGGTGGAACTTGCCCTTTGAAGTCTCGCAAGCCCTTAATGAAATGACGCAGATCTGTCACGAAGTTGCTATTTTGAATTTGGTAACCATCGAATTCTAACATCGCTGCCTTGTAATTTAAGGCGTACATCAGCGAGTCTATACATTTCACGTGTGTAAGGTGACGGACATATCACTTGCGTTTTATATCGTATCGTTCAGATCGATTGGTTAATGTTAGTTCTGTCTGCAATTTCGGCATCTTGCATTTAATTTTGAGCATCTGAGGTGGGAAAATAGAATTGTCTCCAGAGAGAGCAGTCAATTGTTTTTCAAGGTGTGTCTGACGCTGAATTGCATTTTCACCATTTCTTTCTTCTCATGGACAATCTCATGGCGAGTATTACTTTGTTCTGCTTTTTCTTGACATCGTTTTTATATTTGGTCGAGTTGGATTTCCACCAAATCTGTGAAAATACCAACCATGATTATATGTGTCTTTTTCATTCGTACTCATTTGAACCCAATATGTTAACTTATGCATAAACTTACATAAAAATAATGTTGAAATGGAACTCAGGGTACTAGATAGTTGCTTATCAACGCATCCTGCGAGGATTCTCATATTTGGACCGAAAATATGCGGTAAAACATCGCTTATTCAGGACCTACTATTCAACCCAAAGTTACAATATGAAGCGCTATACCTTTGTGCTTACTGGCCAGATAAACCAGCGTATTGGAACATCATAACCGCTTCCAAAGCCCGAGGCCTTCCGGTTATGACTTACATTGCTATTTCCATGGAACCAATACAGTTTCACCCAAAAAAAATAAAAATTCTTGTTGTGGATGATCTGTTCGAAGAGACAGAAAAGTCGAAGTATTTCACTCACCTGATAAGGGATGGAAGTCACCATGACAATACTACACTCATCCTCGTATCTCATTGATGTTGTGGAAGTGGAAATATATGGCGCCACCGTTTACAAATAGGCTACATATTTCTATTTCAGCGAAAAATGAACAGTTTACAGCCTAGGTTGTCAAATTACCCCTGATGCAATACGGGGCTATGATTTTTCCATGTCTGAGTCTAGATACCCCTAACCCCCTTGGAGGAATACACCTTACTTGTGTTAATTTATTAAATTTCTGTTCAATTTAATGAAAAATAATAACAAAAGTAAAGTAAAAAGAAAGAAAGAAAATTGGGAGGGGGAAGGGAAGACTAAACAGCATTATTATCTACAGTATAACCTCTAATTAGCGGACACTGTTGGGGAAAAGGATTTTGTCCGCTAATTAGAGGTGTCTGCTTTTTGGAAACTTTGGCATTTTTGTCAATTTTTCGAAAATTTTGTAACTTATTAATGTATTAGAGGTACGAGATTGGCTTTAGGGTAACTTTAGGGAAAAGGAAACATGAAAATGCATTCTTAATTAACCAAATAAACAACAACAACAATAATAAACCAACGACAATGAACAAAATATGTAAATTTAATGCTTATAAATAAAAAACATCTATCGTTGGACATGTTCCAAAAAATATCTCAAAACTTTCTTCCATGGTCCTCACCATCCCCAATGCCGCCATTGAAGTAGAGGTGGTTGGCAAAAGGGTAAATCGTGGGGGTGGGTATGGACTGGAAATTCCAGTTAATTACCATTTTTTTGGTCCAGAAAAACTGGTAAAATGGCTTGAAAAGAAAATTTCAGCAGTTAAGGATGAGCTAGTGCAGCAAACCATTAAATGTTTAAGATAAAGAAAAGGATTAAAGAAAATGTTTCTTGTATTTTTTTATCTTTGACCGCTAATCGGAGGGTAAAAAAAAGGCTAAATATAAATATAAAAAATTGTCCGTTAATTAAAGTGTCCGCTAATTAAGTGTCCGCTATTTGGAAACTTTTCTATGAGAGTTTTATCAGAGTTCTGCCGGGGAAAAGAAATCCGTCCGTTAATAAGAGGTGTCCGCCTTTTAGAGTGTCCGTTAATTGGAGGTCATACTGTCTTTGATTAATGTTAAATACTCTAGTGAAAAAAATCCGTGCATTTATGGAGTTAATTTTAAAATAATTGAGACCGTAAGTTGTCGAGACTTGGGAAAAAAGAATAAGCCGGATTCTGAATTTCTCGTATTAACGTTAGGATTGACATCTTTAAGTTTTATGAAATAGTTTTCAACACAAGGAGGTAGAATTTTTTCTGAAAAAGTTATAAACAAAAAATCAGTTTTGAAAGGTAACATTGTTGTTAAGTCTGAGCATTTTTAATTCTTTAAAAAGTGGATCAGTTTTTGGTTTAAATTTTGAAAAAGTTATAATCGTTAAGATTGCTTTTAGCAAGAGAAGCATTTTTTTACGCAAGGGTTAGTAGTTTGACCCCATGTTTGAGAACCGTAGTTAACTGGAGAAGAAAACAAAACTTGGCAAAATGATTCAAGGTATTCAGGGGCATATTGACGGGTTTTGGCAAGTATTCCATTAGCTTGCTCTAGGATTTTAGTATGCTCAAAGTAGTTTTGATCTCTAGATAAAGTTTCTTCTAAAAAAACGCGTAGGTATTTAATGGAATGTTTATTGTTTAAAATAACTCCACTAAGTTTAATTTTTTGTTTTTATAGTAGTTTAATTCTAGGTTTATGGAAATATATTAGTTGTGTTTTGTCACACTTCAGATATATTTTACTTGCTAGTAACCAATTATGTAAGCCTTTAAGATTGAGATTCAGAAATTTTCTGGTCTTTTTATATGACTCATTAATGTTTTATAAGTTGATGTTGTCTGCAAAATGGTATATGTTTCAGAGTCTAATGGCAAAACGTGAGTCGTTGATATACAATAGAAAAAGTAGAGGCCTAAGGACGGATCCCTGAGTCACACCATGATGGAGAAATTTTACATCAGAGTCAAACCCGTTAATAATGACAAACTTTTTACGATTTTTAAGATAAGATTTGAACCAGCTATTTGCTGTACCTCTAAATCAATGATGTTGTAGCTTTTCAAGGAGTATATTATGGTTTACCGCGCTAAAAGCTTTTCGCAAACCAACGAGTACACCACACACAGCTTTAATGTTATCAAGGGCAGGTCTTATAGTTTTAGATATGTTAAGTAATGCGTGTTTTGTGTTATTTTTTCTCTTAAAACAAATTGTTGTTCGTATATAAAGTTATATTCTTCAATAAATTCGTAAACCTGTGAGAACATCATTTTTTTCTAATATCTTATTTAGGTTAGATAATAATATTGGCCAGCTCCATTGTTTTAAATACTGTAATTATTTCAAATTATTGAAAATGTTTTTTGATGGTTTCTCTTGTTAGAACTAGTTTTTGGATAATTTTATGGAGGAAATACACCTAGATTAATTTCTCTCTCAATTTATAAATTAATCCCTTTCTTACTTATTCATTTCCATTCAATTCAATGAATACAATCACACATTACCATGAATAAATTCACACATAACCATGAACCCTTGAATACAACCAGAAATTACCATAAATACTGTAGTAAGTTAACATGAATAGCATGACTCATTACCATAAATACAATTAGACATAGGTTTGAATACAGATAAATATCACCATGAATATAACGAAAAACCATCATAAATACAGTCACAGCTTATCATAAATATAGCCACACGTTAACATAAATGTAACCACAAATTACTTGGAAAAAACCGCACATTACCATATATACAACTACGCATTACCATAAGTAAAACAAAGCATTACCATGAATAAATCACACATTATCATGAATATAGTCATACACTACCATGAAACTATGAATAAAATTACAAATTACCATGAGTACTATCACAAATCATCATAAAACCAAGAATTTTACACATTACCATGTGTAAAATCATAAATTACCATGAAACTATAAATACGATTAATCATAACCATGAATACAATCACACATTTCCATGAATGAAATTACAAACTACCATATAACCATGAATAAAATTACACGTTACCATTTTTAAAATTAAACTTTACCATGAAAATATGAATAAGATTAAACACAACCATGAATACAATCGAACATGAACAAAATTACACATTTCTATAAAATCATGAATACAAACACACATTACTATAAACTAAGTCACTCATTACCAAAAAATACAATCACACGTTGTTTTGAATACAGTTACACATTACCAGATAAGCACTCATACATTACCATAAATACAATCACATATGAATACAATCACACATTGCCATAAGTAAAATCACAAATTACCATGGAACCATGAATACAACCACATATTACCATAGTTATAATCGCACATAACAAATACCACATAAATATCGCACATAAATAAATACCATAAATAAAATCAAACATTACCATAAATAAAACCACACATTATCATAAAACCATGAATATAACGACACATTACACTAAATAAATCACATATTACCATAAATACGATCGCAAATTACCATGAAGCTATGAATATAGTTACACATTACCATGTGTAAAATCACACTTTACTAAGAAACTATGAATTTGAATAAACATAACCATGAATAAAATAACACATGACCATGAATAAAATTACATATTACCATGATACATGAATACTTTTATGAGTCTTCTTGAATACAATCACTCATGACCATAAATACAATCACAGATTTTTTTGAATACAGCTCCACATTACCGCAAGCACAATCACACATTACCATAAATACAATCACATCTTACCATGCAACCATGAATACAACTTCATATTACTATAAATACAATCATACATTGCCATAAATACAATCACACATTTCCATATATACAATCACACATTACCATGAAACCATGAATATAGTTATACGTTAATACAATCACACATTACCATAAATACAATCACAAATTACCATAAAACCATGAATAAAAGAACACATTATCAAGTGTACAATCACATATTACCATGAAACTAAGAGCACGAATAAACTAATCATAAATAAAATGTCACACTACCATGAATAAAATTACACATTGCCATAAAACCATGAATAAAACTATACATTACTATAAATACAATCACTCATTAGCAAAAATACAATCACATTGTTTTGAATACAGTTACACATTACCAGATACACAATCACACATTACCATAAATACAATCACACAATACAATCAAACGCGGAACACAAACACACCTCACCATGAGTACGATGAAAAATTGCCATGGAGCCATGAATAAAACCTCATACATTACCATAAATACAATTAAACATTAACATAAATAAAATCACATTATAAATACAATTATATTTTTTCCATATCACAGGGCTAAAAATTTCTTATAGTTTCCTATCTGTAATATTTAAACGGCATTGCAAACGTAATGAAATGAAAATGTCATGATTTTAGAAATGCCTTATGAAGTATCTGTAGAAGCAATAAGGCGGTTCTCAAATCTAATCTTATCTGAAAATTTACCACAAGCAAAAAATAATACAGCTACTGGCCCGTTAACAGAAGTTGTACTTTGACAGTTTAAACAGAAACAAGTAAGTCACAAAGAATTTTTGAATGTTCTTTTGATTAATTATTGTAAAACAATACAATTAAATCACCTAATTGTGAATATCAGCCGAATAAGGAAATATGGTTTTCTTTTACAAAAAGAGGCATACATTTTTTACACATTAACATAAATAGCCTTCATCCTAAAATAGAAGAACTACGTTATGTTGCAAAAATATCTAACGTTTTGTTTATAGGTATTTGCGAATCCAAGCTTGACGAATAAATTTCAAATTCAGAAGTAAATAGAGAAGGATTTGATATATTACGCTGCGTTAGAACTAGAAACAGTGAAGGTGTTGCTTGTTACATTAGAAATGATATTTGTTTTAATCAAGATAATACTTTTTCAAAACATGTAGAAAACGTTTCCTTCGATATTTTTCTCCCAAATCTACAACCAATAACTGTGGGTTTATTTTATAGGGCACCAACGCAAAATAAATTTATCGAGAAACTACTAAATGACTTCAATAAACTTAAAAGTGAGAAAAAAGAATTGATAATCTTAGGAGATTTTAATATAAACCTATTAGAAAGTGGTAAATACATATCGGATAATAAATCTAGTTTACAAAGACATTCAAATCTCTGCAACTGGTTTGTTGATAATAAATTAAGCATTCATTTTGGCGACGAACTAAACTATACTTTTTGTAAGTAAATGTAAACTGAAAAAAACTGAAATTTTTGGCATCAACTATCATGGTATTAAAATTAAGCACAAGGTTAGATATCTTGAATGTATTCTTGATGAAAAACTTAGTGGAGAATCTATGCCACTTCATTTAACTTCCAAAATAAATTATAAATCTAATTTTTTATACAGAAACAGTAAATATTTAGCTCTTGCTTTAAGAAGGCTTTTATGTAACTCGTAATTCAGCCTCATTTTGACTACGCATGATCTTCATGTATCAAAATTTTAATAAAGCTTTAAAAAAAGACTTCAAACTACGCAAAATAAATGTATTAGGTACTTTCTTCTGTTGGAAAACAGAGAGCATTTAACAATTGATCACTTTGAGCTAATAAATTGGCTTAATGTAAACGACAGAAGTGAACAAGGTATGAGTGCAAGTGCCTTTAAGTTCTTTAATAGAAATTCCCCTGAATAGATGTCTGACGATTTCAAAACAAGTGTAAATAACAGCTTAAGAACAAGGAATTCCTATCAAAAACTTGATCAGCCTTTCAGAAAAATTTAATTAGATAGAGATTAAATACGGAATATCATACTATTTATATTAAATAAGTATATTATGTATTGAACAGACCGCCTCCTACCTATCGAAGGACCACAATGAAAATAAGGCTTTGGCTTTTCTTGTACTTATCCCTGCTATCAATAAAGGCCCCGTTTTTTACAATATTGCATTATATTTAAATTTTTAACATTTATTTTTTTGTATTTTTATTGATAGTGAATAAATACTTACTTACTTACTTACTTACTTACAATAACAATTAAGGCATCACACCATAATTTGACGATAGTCCATTTTTCTAAAGGCTGTGTGCATGTCAGTTGAAAGCTGTAAAGTTTTCCTTTGGTAATATTTGATGTAATTAAAAATTAATTAATCTTGCAGACACTTAAACTAGCTTTCTCTATCTCCAGATTTACGCAAATTTAAGAAAAAATCATTAAAAAAAGTTCAATAGAGAGTGAGATATCGACGCAGAAATTTCCAAAAGTGAAATAAAGACAACAGTATAATAGGGCCCAGATCTATACAAGTAAAGGAAATTTAATGTGATATGTAGACTAGTTAAACAGAATATCACAGAACACTGTAGGAATGCAAATCAGTGATATCTTTTTCGTTTTTACTGAAATGAATAGCAGTTCCATTTTTTTCATTTGCTTTAATTTCGGCGCACATGCATGTGAGAATGAAATCCAACATGATATCTGCATTTTTGCATGCAGCTTTACAAATCACCCCACCGCAGTCTGTATCTCTCAGTGCTTCAGTACGATCCTGAATGTTGTTTTTAAAGTGAATGTGCATGTCAATGAAGTATTGTGAACCTTCTTCATCAAATAAACATAAACAAGATTTATCAGGATAAAAAGTTACAACTAAGCAATCTTTTTTTCCGGAATATATTAGCGAGCTATATGTTTCTTCCAACGCTTCAAATGCATCATTTCCACCAATTCCTTGATCTATACTCCAGAATATTTCTTCATCGCGTTTTAGAGAAAAATTTTCTGGACCAAGTTTCTTTTGAAGAATATAAAAGGCCTCATCAATGGTTGTGCTACCTATGCCTAAGTCATTCCATAGTATTTCTGCAAACTTCAGCAATTCTGGTATGTTACTTTCAATACTTTTAGTAGATACTTGGTGCCCTATGAAATTCTGCGCAAGAAGTAGACAGAAGCCATTACATGAACTATTACCTTCTAACGAATTTCTATCACCATAGTTAAATTGTGAAAATGGTAAACGAATAATTTCAATTTCGTCGGGGATTGCAGTAGACCGAAAATCAATAGCAACACTTGACCTTCTATCTCCTTTAATTTCAGGTGAAGTAAGTATATAAGCATTATATTTAGGAGGCGAATTTGTTTGTTCTTTTACAGGAGTATCACTACAACTAGTTTTATTTTCACGGTTAATAGTACCAAGTAAAACAGGGACATGATCATTTTCTAGAGTATTTTCGAGAGTGTTGAACGAACTATCAACCTCTTCGGACTCTGGTGATATTGATCTTTTTCGTTCCAAGTGCTTACTAGATCTAGGTAATGCAGAGGATTTTTCTTCAAAATCATCTAAGAAACCACTATTTGAAGAACTATCGTCATCTGATGAAAACCTGATATCTGCATCACTGTCACCTACCACTCCACTTTTCGTAAAATCATCACTGTATCTCGTAATTGGTACGGTTGTTATTACTTGATCATCACTGTATCTCGTAATAGGTACAGTTGGTATCACTTGATCGGCATTTTTGTAAATGTTATTACTACTAGGTCTTTTCGGTTTATAAAAAGAGACAACTTCAGGTGTACATTTTGTAGATGGAATTCTATTTATCTTTCTTTCTGCTTTTCTTTCTAAAGTGTTTATTGCTTCATCTGCGTCATTTATAACATCATCCCTTTTCCAAATAGATGTAATCTCTTTAACTGATAATTTATGAATATTATCACCTGCTAAATCATATAAGTTTCGTTCATTAGATGAAGTTTTAATTAGATTGTTATCGACCTTTTCAAAAATTGATTTCTCGTTAATATCCGAGACTTGTTCAGAACTACTTTGCGAAGAGCTGTTTGAAAAAAAGTCTATAAGCGAATTTTCATTTTTGTCTTCTGTAGGTATTAAAATATCGTTATCTACATTTTCTTCGACAACTTCAACATCAGGAATTTCTGAATAAAGTGCTTCTTCCGATTTTTCTATTGTGCCTTCCTTAGTCTTAATAAATATTACCGAACTCATATCAAATGGGACTTTTATTTGTACCTTATCGCCATCACTGAATTCTTGAAATTTATCATTATGCGTCACACCTGGTGGATTTTGTACATTTTCATGATTGCCATAATGTTTAGAAGGAATTCGTTTTAAATGTCCATCTGTTATCTGTACAGTTCCATTTGGACTGCTAGTCTCGTCGAAAAAACTTACAATTGGTTTAAGTTTTGAATCTAAAAAAAAATTATTTTGAGGTTTAAGGAGATTTTGGAAAATGAACTTGGAATTAAAGGATTGGATAAAAAAACATTAGCTAATATCAAATTTCCTTGATATGAACTATCCCTGAGAGGTGAGTACGAAATAAGAAACGAAAGTATTTTCGGTTTCATCAAGCGAGGTATTTACTACATCTAAAACTTCACCAAATTTTACAAACATGCCTGATGATCAAAATTTTGGGAAATCCACTTTTTTTTTTTTTAACTCAAAGTCTTAAACATATAGTTCAGTAATTACCAAAATGGTTGAGAGAATTGTTTGTACTTTGACCCTGACATGTGATTTAAAATTTAAATGTAAAATCGATGAGCTCTAGCTTATTCGCTTTTTCTTCTAAATGCTTTTGATTGTGTAAAATTTAGATTGATTGAAAGTCAGGGGTTTGTCTTTTATACAAATTCTTCAACAGAAAAATACAAAATTTTTATTGCGATTTAGCTCATGTTACTCAACATGTTTTTTTCTCAGAAAATGATTGTCTTTTAATTTAAACTTAAAACTTTTGTGTCCAGAAATTAGTATGTTTTGATACAAGTCTATCTTAAAAAAAAGTATCAGATCATACTACTTAAAAATGTCTTACCTCTCAACCTATATCTTTTATTCCTCCTAAAATATAGAATAATTTAACGTATTATTTATTGAAAATCGGTTCATAGTTTTATCTATTAGGTCAATTCTCAAATTGTGTGGTATTAGTTGATAAAGCGTTTTTAAGAGATTCTGTAACTACGATTGTAATTCACTAAAAAAAAAAATCCATTTGTGAAAATCCTCCACTGCCATTAATATTTTATTTTAAACTATTACGCGCTAATAATCTAATCTTTTAAGCTTTTATACCAAAAAATGTTATTTATGAAAAAACAGTTACAATTTAATTGTAATTAATCAACGGATTCTCTAGATATTCTGGTTGAAAATAAATATAAATTCTCTTATATTTTAGAATTTTTTTGAGAAATTAAAAAAAATTAACTCACCTTCTACAGTAGAGCAAGAAGAAGAATATTGAAAGTATTATTAAAACAACAGTTGCCATTATAATGATAGCTCCATAAACTCGGACGAAGTTTTCTTCACGATGAATGTATACTATGGTAGTATTTGCTGTTTTAGAAGAGAAGGGTATGGTTGTTAATTTTGGAGAAAATTTTGTTGGAGTCACCGATTTTTCTAATGTCATCGAGGACACTATTCTATGGTTTGTTTTTTTCGAAAATTTTCTTGTCCCTGGTACAATTGGTATTACCGACTGACTTTTTACTGTTGCCTTTGAATTCAATATTTTTGTTGGTCCCAAGGTATATATTTTTGAAATCGGGGACTTTAATATTTTTGTTGGTAATGATAGAGTTGTTGTTTTCGTTTTTACTGATATCTCTTCTTTTAGAGTTGTAAATGATGATTTTTCCACCTTTGATATATCTGATGCGGATGCTGATGGAACTGATACACTTGTTGCCTAAATTTAACACAGTTTTTTATAGTCTTATGGCTGCAAAACAAAATATGACTTAATTTATTAAAAGTAGTCACAAAATTAACTGAATAAATGTGCTTTTTGTAAACATTCCAAATCAGAAAAATACTCTAAAAACTGTTATTTATAAAAAAACAGTTATTCTTAAACTGCAAAGGTGTATAATTATTAAATAGATTTAACATGCAGAACGAATGCTGATTACTCCTAAGGCTTAATAAAGTTAGATAACATAGGCAAAATGCTCAATCAAATTTTGTTGCAACAATACAGGAAAACAAGAAACAGCGAGCTAAAAACTTTTCGGCTATAACATTATATGTGGCATTAATTCATTTTATGACGAGTTTTTGTTTATCATTTCCATACTATTAGTCTAATTTCATGCGGTTGGAAGTCGATTGTGATGTTTAAATAATTTTTTATTCTTGTAAATTTTAGCTGGCATCGATATGCAATGGTTTAATTCATTAAATTTCATTTAGATAGAAAAACCTTAAAAGAAAACAAGGAATTTGTAGAGCTTGTTGTTTTCAATAACAAAAAGCAACCAAGTAGTCTTTAACGACATAAATTCATTCTTCATAACTTAAGTGGTCTTTTTATGAGCCTCTAATATAATATAGCAAATTTTTAATCGATCCATGTAAAGGATTTCCTGCATTCTCTAAGGAAGAATTGCCTAAACTTAGCCTAAAATGAAGATTTATATAAAGTAACACAAGAAGAAAAAAATGAAAAATTAGAAATTGTCTTCACTTTTCTTTTGACGTCATAATTCTTGAGTTTTAATGATATCTAAAATTTGACAGCGTATAATGAAAAATTAACATCGTATAATGACATATCCGCCGCACATAAAATCAAAATAGCGAGATTAAAGTCGAAGCAGCATCAAAACATAAGATATATATCACATATAGTTCTAAATTAGTATATAAAAGACCAAACTAACATAAGATGATAGTATTTAAACCTCGTATAATGAATAATGCAAACAAATGAATAAAAATAGATCATATAAAGCACTAATGGCTATTCATAGTTTTGTATTGCATGTATATGTAACCAATATTTCTCGAGGTAGGTAGTTATCTATTCTCTTTATAAGACCTATACCCTGCATTACTTTCAGTTTCTTAATGGTTTGGTAGTTATTTGAGAATAAGTTTTCATCAAGGTTCAAATCAAAACGCCTTTGAACAAGTCTTTCATTTACATTGACTTGGTTAAAAACTAAATTTATGTGAATAACTGAATCTCTTTTGTGAAAAAGCAACTCTGACTTATTTATTTTGGTCTGGATTAAAGTTTGGTAAAGTGATTGTAGTAACCTTGTGTGTTTTATCATCGTAAATACTTCAAGGAAATTTAATTCTGATAATATTAAAGATGTATTATTATCTTTCTTTTCATGGTTCCGTCTTTTTATTACCATTCGTTTTAATTCTTTGAGACTTACATCATCTGTATTAAAATTAAAATGTTGTAATAAGAGTAGATGATAAAACTTTGCCCCTACACCTGTTAACGTCCTATAAATAGCTTACAATTTTACCGCAAACTAAAACATAATATTCACTTTTACGTTAATTTTGGGAACATGTAACGGCGAATTAAAGATTTATTATTTGCTTATTTAATGAATATTTTTAAAATAGGAAGCTTTAAAAATATGATCGCTCAAACCCATGAGCGCATAAATACAAAATTTAAAACCAAGGGTGTGGGCTATGTAATCTCTAACCAAAGATGGTTTAAGTCCTTGCCTAACCTGTCAGTTTTATACACTGATTGGGGAAAGCAGAATCAAAGTTCTTGCAGCTGATCAACATGGCTTAATGATTATGATCATCATAGATTCCAGACAATAATTATATAACCGATAAAGTAAACCTTACAGCTATGCACATCTTTTCTTAGGTAAAACTGTAGTCTGTTCTATAGCTGGACTACAAAGGAAATTTACAAATTTGCTACCACTTCAACTAAATTTTACTAAAATCTGCTTATCCCCGATCTGATTCGAGTGGATATGGAAAAATTAATTTCCCTAAGAACCTATATTTACTCTAGCTAAATTTGCAATTTTAGAAAAAATAAAAATCAAAATATATATATACATATACCTGCTATTTACATAATTTGTCGTAATGGGTTGTCGTAATGGTTTTTTCCCATATCTTCTTGGGTTAATAACATTTTAAGGAAATACTGCTTACATCATGCTCGTTACTTCGCTGTTACGCTGTGGCACTGGTAGATTAAATATATTTAATGATTTGTACGAATTAA
>JAUZNK010022069.1:0-20555 GCA_035046665.1 Euphysa ruthae | reverse complement strand
GTTGTCCACGTGAATTGGTAACTTACACGATAACACTCCAATTCTATTTTCTGATATATGTTGATTCATTCTTATTTTAAAACCCCGACCATGTTTAGTATCACCTATCGTTTCCCAATATAAGTTTCATTTTTGCACATGTTGCATGTTAAAAAGTAAATAACACTAACTGAATGGCACGTGATCATTATTCTAATATGCCATGTTTTATTGTTAGATAATTTAATTTTATTTCCTTCTTCCAAGTATAAACTAAAAATTTTGCAACGATTATCTGTGCATTTAAAAACGCCTCCCGTACTATCAGGTTTATTATTCTTGTTCAATAATTGGAGTAAATTTGGTGGTTGACACTGCGATAAAATAATGTTACTGTTTTTGAAAATTTTTGCAAGTTCAATATCTTTAGTTGATTCAAGTTTACGTTTTATATTGTTTACAGTAAAGTTATGATTAGTGT
Organism: Euphysa ruthae; assembly: GCA_035046665.1. Lineage (NCBI taxonomy): Eukaryota > Metazoa > Cnidaria > Hydrozoa > Anthoathecata > Corymorphidae > Euphysa > Euphysa ruthae. The sequence continues at coordinate 20,095 of JAUZNK010022069.1, read as the reverse complement.
TAAAATTATATGTTATTATAAATGGGATATTATTACTAGGACTTTTTGGTGCTGGAGCAGGACCTTGAAGTTTTGCATTGTGAAAGGCTTTTATATGTTTATAGAGATTATATGTTGAGGATATCTACATTCATCGAGCCATAATCATAGTTCGCGAAGACGGTGTTTTATTTGTTCTTCATTTGTAATAAATATTATAATACGTTTTGCTAATTTATATGGTATGTAATTTTTGCAATGTAATGGGTGAGCGCTATCGTACGGTAAATAATCATGAGAGTTAGTATTTTTTGTAATATATATCAGTTGCAATTGTTCTATTAGCTTTTAAAATAACTTTTACATCTAGAAAACTTAGTGTTTGATATGTTAGACCATGAGTATCATTATAAAGTTCCCCTATTTTATAAGTAAAATTAATATTTCTATCTAAATTATTTAATCATAATATGAAGTTTGCAAAATTTAAAGAATTGGGCCATATTAAAAACCCATCGTCCATATATCGTTTGAAAACTTTTTTTATAATTTTGAAATTGTTGTTTGAGAAAAACTTTGGGAATTCCACAGGAAATAATTTTGTTTCTTCTATATAACCAAGTGTTAAACAAGCATATGGGGGCACACACTTTGTTTTCAAAATAAATTCTAAAGATTCTAATATGAAACTTTTAGAAAAACGGTTATCAATTAAAGCGCTCTCTTTATCTATCCGATAATCACTAGCTTCTAAACCTAATTTTATGGGGATCGACGTGTATAAACTTTCTATATCACATGAGTATAATATTGCGTAGTAAACTAAGTAACCTTAATTTTCCCTACAGCAACCATTAATTTATTTGGTTGATAGGTGAGTTTACCCAAAATCAGACCATCCAACAATTTAAAAATTACATTATTAGAATCTACGGAAAACAGAGATTGAAACTATGGAACAACTTCACACGAAAAAAGGTTTCCAAAAAAATGGAACCCATAAATTTACCACTTTTCGATCTTCGCGCGATTAAGTAATTAATCGATCAATTTTCTTGGTAATTGCAAATAGTGGATGATCAAACGCCACAACTTAAACATGGTTTGGTTGTAAAATCTTTTCCTAATGACAGTGACAGTGAAATTTTAACATCTTCATTTAAGTGAAAGGAAAGAATGACTAGGTTTATTACAAACTGTAACACCCCTTGCAATACAATATACAATATATCATTTAGCACAAAAAATTTCTCTTTTCATTTTTCAATTCATCACAAATGAGTTAAGAGTCTATCAAAAATGTCATTAATGATTTTGGTTAAAATAGCTGCTAGCAGTGGAATGCTAGTATACTGATCTGGAATTGACATTAATTTATTACTTTGTTGACCTGCTGTAAAATTTCTTAGGAATCCTTTATCTTCAATTGTCGGGTGTTGAAACAATGATATTGCCATGCCATGAAAGAGCTGTTTTCAGAAGTGAAAGATGGATGATTGTAGTCAATATTATCTACCACCACTGTTGTAAATACACTTTACTAAGGTTTACTGGACAAACACTATCTTCTTTCGGACAGTACATGGTTACCAAGATTTGTAGAAACTTCAAGTATTATAAGGTACAGATATAGGAAATTCTGACAACTTGTCTATTAGACAGTTTTTTCTCGTTTTATCATGTACAATAAGAGCAACATAAATGAGTAACGGAGGTTCCATTGTTTTACTATGGTTACTAATAGATATTTATTTATCTAATCTTTGGAATTTACAGTTATACATAATAAGCTGAGCAATTGTTTTTGCAGTTTGGATTTCAATCTTTGCATCAATATTAGTTTTGATATTTGCACCTCTAAGTGCCATGGTTACGCAGCACAATAAAAGTGGTAGAATTTATTCTTTTTGACACCCATTTTCAAAACTATCAACAAATTTTTAAGTAGAATCAGACATATCAAGCCAAATAATTTTGGCTGCCTTGGATAAAATGATCGCATCACCATCACAACCATTTTATTAAATACAAAAAAGAGTTCTTTCCCCTTTTTATGAGCTTGTATGATCTGGGGAATTTGATAATACTTTTTTCTTCAAATCGGTTTAATGTACTCGATTTTAAAATCAGTTGAATTTCACAGCCAAGGTTTGTGATGTTTCCTTTAAACCCTCAATTTATGACACTAACTGAGCTAAGACAATTCCTAGCAATATATTCAATTTGTTAATCTTCCCATCAACCTTCTTTCGGCTTTATTATAACAAGAAAGAAGGCATGTACTGTGATAAATAAATTCTTTCAATATTAAATCTCCAGCATTTAACTTTTCTAACAGGTTCGTATCTTTTAAGTCGAGAGCACATTTTCTTATTTTTCTATCCGTTTTTAAAGTTGATACTTGTGTAAATCTCTTTCACTGTTTCCAAAAAAAATACAATTTTTTATCAGAACATTGGATGCACCATTACAACCTTGCCAAGTTGTTTTGACAAAGACGGTCTTGTTTCGTTGTTTGATTTCTGTTTCTCTCCGATTTTATGTACCAAATTTAAATGAAAAATTATTTCTACTTAAAAATGTGTTCTACCAATTCTACATGCTGGAAAATAGAAATTCTATTTGAAAAACATACAAAAAAAGAGAGAAAAGAAAATAACTTTAATTAATGTGCAAATGTGTTTGTTTATAAACATAGAAAATTAAAGTATTTTAAAAAAAATATAATATTCTCTATTTTTTTTATAATATTCTCTATTTTTTTTAAATGCTTTTGTTTTTTGCTTTAGACTTTAATATAATTTTTATAATTTTTGTTTATAAAATAATCAAGATCTTGGTGAATTGTTTACACTTTAATTATAAAAATAGAAAGTACACATTTTTGCAGGATTTGTGCCATTTAGCTGTATTCGTCATTATACCAGAACCATAATCTAATTTAGATACATTTATATCTATTGGCAATGACCCGATTTCAGAAAACTCCTTAAGATAGTTTGAAGGCTCCAAAACCAGGTTTCAGATTAGATTTTGTAAGTTCAGCTGGACATTGCAGATTTCCCCTAATAAACTTTGACAAAGGAAACAAAATATTTTCAATTATTTTCATTGACAAAGGAAACAAAGATCCTAATTTACATCCACTTTAATATAAGTGTCTTCGGCCATTATTAGTTAATTTAAAAAATGTTAAAAAGATTCTGAAAATTTATTATGAGGCGATTCCCTTTTTTTAGAGCCAGTATTTACATTTAATACCGTATATAAATTTTTCAGGCAAATTATTTCTCACTCTCCTTCATTAAATTTTTTAGTTTTAAATTATGTTTTTTTTTTTTTTTTGACGCCATCTTTAATTTATACTTATTTCATACTTTTTCAGGTCATAGTCTTCTATTAAATATTGATCAGCACAAAATTTTAGACAAAAAAAGTAGGCTTTATCCCAATATTTATTGTAATATGAAATTATAGTTATCTTTTCAGCTACCATATAGAAAAAATCCACCATTTTGAGTTTTGATGCTGGTGTCCATAGCTAAAATATGTGATATATAATATATCTACGAAACTTTGCTTCAAAAAATACCACACAATAATAAAATACATAGTTTTTTTGAAACATTTAAAAGCAGTGATAACGCCTTCTCATAGAAAATTTTCAATCTTTTATCAAAATGTATTAAAAAAAAAAATGCAAAAAAAAAAAGAAATTCTAATAAAATCAACTATTTGGTCATAAAAATAAAATTTCACAATGTATAGATTTGGAAGTGCAACAAAAAAGATAGAATTCAGTGAAAGATACCAGTCTGAAATAAGACACTGTTACAGTTATCAATAAAAATAAATCAAACTAAAAATTTTAGATGAGCAACTTAATTTATTCAACCTTGTCGAAGAAATCGATATGTCCACCAGAGTTAAACTTGTCATTCTGCAAAATACCCAACAGCTTTAAAGCCGAATTAAGAGGATTCACATACGCTCCATCGTTTTTTAATTTGATAACAAGATCATTGACATATTGACTACATACAGTAGTCTCATTTAACATATCTGTTGCCATGGGGCCAGGTGCATAGTTTAAACAACGGATATTTGCGTGTTCAAGTGCTAAATTCTTCAATGCAAACTCCATCCCAGCTTTACTGCTGCCATACAATGAAAAATATGGAAATGGTTGTACAATAAACATGGAAGAAGTCTGTATGATGATAACTTTGCAACTTTTAAAATGATTGCATATTCTTGAAATGAGGTAAATACCTGAGACAGTATTCACATTAAATATTTTCTCAATTTCGGAATAACTATTGTAATCAATAAGTGTTTTTGTAAGATCACCAATAACACCGGCATTGTTAAAAAAATAGACAAATTTGTAATCTTTATCCATATTTGCTAACAAAGATGCTGTACTTTCTTCAACTACAGAAGATTTTGAAAGATCCATAAAGACTTCTTCAACAGTTACGCTTATACCTTTGGATAAATTCTCAAGCATAATATTTTTAGTAGCTTTCAACTCATCCATATCTCTAGATATGAGTACTACAGTATATTCTTCATTTATATTGGTTAAAAATGTTTGCGATAAGGCAATAGCAATCGCCCTTCCAAAACCACGACTACTGCCTGTTATGATAAATAATGATTTTTGAGACATTGTAAGTGTTCTAAAAATAAATGTAATTTCATAAATTATTATTAGTGATCTACTTTATTATACTAAATATACTGTACTATACTATACTACATTATATAATATATACTATACCATACTATACTATGCTACAATAAAAAGTTGCTAGACAGGGCTACCTCCATTTGTCATAATACGGCCTGAAAACCAAATACGAAAATAGATAGTATAGATTTTATGTATAGATTAATGTTTTTTAACGAATTCAGGAGTAAATTACTTGGAATTACGTGTGATTTAAAATAAAGGTTTAGCGACATTCTTGAGTTATTTTAGTGTTTTAAAGGAAAGAAACAAAAATTAGCTAGAATTATAAAATTTAAATTCAGGTTGTAAATCCAAATATTTTCAACGTTTTTTGTTTTATTCTCTGTTAATATTGCCCAGTGAATTTTTTTGGGCTACATAGTTTTAAGAACAAAATACCAACTATGATATAATAAGGGTAATAATATCTTAATAATAATCTCATGGAATTCAATCTGTTAAAGTTCGTAAAATAATTGATCATTCTTTTATTTTGGACTAGATTCTAACCCTATCTAAATTTTTTTCTTTTACCTTTTTATAAATAATGATTTCAGGGTACCATATCAGCTTAAAGAATAAAATTAGGAAATTTTCACTGTTTTCAAGTATTTAACTCAGTTCTGCACTTTGATTTTTACTAACTATCAAAACTAACTGATGCAAGGAACAACAAGTCCAGTTAATTTCAAAATCATTTATTTGTTTAAATTTATCAATGTAATTATTTACCTGAAAATATATATTTCATTCATATTTGATATAACTATTAAAATCAATAAAACAAAGGGGACTTCTTAACTACTTATTTATGTACCAAACTCATAATTCTATACAAGGATTTTTTTAATATGATATTTCCATACTTTGCTATTTTAAATAATGTAACAACATGATAAACAACGAGAAATAAGAAGGTGTCAAAATTGCTTCCCACTAAAACCTGCCACTGAAAAATAAAAGTAACACATTCTGTCAATTTACTTTCTCTTTAGAATTACACCACTCAATATGAAAATTTTTTGAACCCAACTTCAATTTTGAAAAGAAATTAAAGTCCAATTAAAATCAAAAACACCATAAATCCTAAAAAGGATGGCAAAAAAGCTAGAGTTACCACATTTCACATTTAAGATTGAAATACCCTATATGTTTTAACACTGATAGTTATAAGCACATCTATGCAAAAAAAAAAAATATAGCACAGAATGACAAAAAAAATAGCAAAAAAAACTATGCGATAAAAAAAAATAAAAATTTTATAAAAATAAATGTAAATAACTTGATAAATAATATTGTTATATACAATCACACACGAGCAACATATTTTAATTTAAAATATCAAGGTGATTTCAAAGAAGAAATAAAGCATCTAGTGACACAGTTTTTGAATTAATTCAAAATAGAAGTTTACTAGCTGCCTAACTAATTTTTTTATCTGTCCTTACTGTCATTTTCATATCTCATTTAAGGAATTTTTGTTATAATTGTAAACCAGAGTGCTGCCTTTCCTTAGGTAAACATTCACTCATGGACACCTTACCCACTTGAGTGAATTTTTTAAGAAACCATTGTGCAGATTCTGTGAATTTTTCTATGTGGACCAAGCTGATTTTAATGTTCGGATGTCCTTCCTGGCAACAAACCACAAGGTAAAATTGACTCCATTCAATAAAAAAACCCTTTTTCTTTAAAAAGCCTTCCTCATAATGTGTGTTGGCTGATTAAGATAATTTCATCCTCTTAAGCAAAAATTCAAGAAATGTGAAAAACTTTCTCGATCTTAGAAAATTACAAAATATATTTTTCAAAATAAATACTTTTAACTGACGTTGTCTTTTTTTAAAATAAGTATTATCTTATTAAACCAAAAAATAAAGAAACTTTTTTGACCTAAAAAAATCATATCATAATAACCTAGTATAAAAATCCTAAAATAATATAGATACTTTATTATATAGAGAGAGCAGCACTACATTTTAAACTAAATAATTTATAAATTTTTCAACTTGGCTAAAAAATTTATATGGTTTTGGTGCTAAAATAATTATTGCAGGTAACATTACCATTTAATGTGGAAAACCTAACAGAATAACAGATATTCACCATGTGAAATTTTTTACCAGCAAATTTGATTGTAACAAAAGATGCTGTTCTGCACAATTAAAATGAAACAACACACTTTCTTTACGTATTATAATTATGCCAGTTTCTTCAACAATATTTTACAGAAAAATTTTTCATTTACAACGAAATCGAGGGTAAAAACTCACAAAAAGTCTGTTTAATCACCAAAACATCAAAAAATTTAATTTCATACACTATTAAAAAAGGAAGTTCCAATATATCCAATATATAACTTTTAAAAGCCAAGAGAAGCATGCTTTTTTCAGGGTAAAATTTATATTCCTTTATATCTTTTTATAGATGGTCTAACTGGACAACCTTTTTTCTAATAAACTCACTTCTTATAATGATTGTTGGTCTCATTAGAACCAGTGAAAAGTTAAAAATTTTAAAAATTGATAAATGTGCAATGAGAAATACATGCCTCAAAGTGAAAAATTTCTATACCATCTGTTGTCGTACATGTCTATATATTGCCTGATAAAAAAAATGAGATCAAAAAAAAAAAAAAATTTTTAAAAAGTGAATGTGATTCAAACAATTTAAAACCAGTAAAAATAATATTGGTAACTTAATATCACTTTAACTCTTTTCTTTGATTTGATATAACTTTCAAATTTTTCTCAACAAACTCTCATCAATACGCATTTATTTACATGGAGAAAATATTTACGCAGAAAGCAAACAATCAATAAAGAGTGATTTTACTAGTATTATTGTTAGGAACTTCAATAGAAAAAAAAAAATTATTACTGGAAAAAATAATATGATGACAAATCACCTTTTAGCTATTAGATCATTATAATAGACTACAGTTATTTTTTAGATAAAATTTAAGATTATCCTTTATTTCTCCCCTTTTGGGTTTGTAGTGTTCCCAATGAGCATATTCAATTACTGGCCTAGTGTAAAGCTAGCCAACACCACAGATATCATTTTTATTTTTTGCTTGGAATCATGAGGTAAAACAAATTCCAATAGAAATCAAAAATTTGATTTTAGACATGAAAAATGTTTTTTTGTGGTATAAATATACAGAATTAAAAAGTAAAATTAAAAATCATTCAGTTGAGGTCTTAAAAACTTCATAACCCTGTAATTAAAATTTTACCACTCTGTGCTAAGAGCATGACGTTTAATAAACAACAGGATCATAACAAATATATTGGTACTATTATTACAGCTTGAAAACCTTCAGGGATATAAAACTAAAATTATTCAACGTTACTCTGAATAAGACACAGTTTGAGCAAACCACATTTCTCGTCCCTAAATAAAAACAACAAAATATTTAGTAATCACTCAACAAGCACCTTAAGACTAACGCATTCCCGGAAGAAAATGATGAGAAAATACTCGTTTTGGACTTGAGCCCAGGGAACAAAAGATTTATGGAAAAATGGGCAGACACACGGAAAAAATGAAAAAAATTAGAGCGATTAAAATTTTTTAACATAGCACATAATCTAAGCAAAAAAAAAAAAAACAAAAAAAAAAAATTTTTTACTTCAGATAAAACAGCTACATTGTAAAATAATGAGAAATAAATTTTTTAGTAAATGAAATTGTAAATAAGTTCATAAAAAAATCCAAAAAATGTAAATTTTGAAACCTGATTAAGGGACTGGCTTAACCGAAACTTTCAAAATAGCCGATTTGACCAAATAATCAGAAAAAAAGCTTTCTAGCACCGAACAAGTTCCAATAAATTGACTAAAAATAACCAGAAATAATATTTTCTCACATAAAGAATTGCAGCAAAATGAAAACTTATTATCTTGAGAAAAATCAAGTCGTTTTGGTGTAAAATTTGACTTTTCTTGATTTTTTTGGGGAAATGGGCAATAGAAAGAAGAATTTTTGCAGCTGACCATAAGGTTTCCCTCTATGGTTTTCAAGTTTCATGTAAAAATTCAGAAAAATTTGATTGACCCAGCAAAAATATATTAAAGAGAAAAAATTTATAAAAATAAAAATTTTTTTTGTTATTAAAAGTAATGCCACTTATTTAATTTTTTAACAAGTGACTGTCACAAATGAATAATCCATTTCATAAAAACCTATAAATTCCCAACAAAATTTAGTAATTAAATGTCCTATATAGTTCAAAAAAATTTAATATAATCTATTTAAGAATATTACAGGTGCATAGATCTGCATGCATTCATTGGTTGATCACTCAATCCAGATATTTTTAATAACCTACCTCATTTTTCTCGGAAGACCACAAAATAACTGATGAATCATCATTCAATGTACCCATACAACTTAAAACAAGGCGATTGTCATTTCTAAAGACAATGCATGCAATTTAGAGTAATGTGTTAAATGCCGTAAAAAATACATCTAAGAATAAACCAGGAGTCCATAACAGATCATTTAATTTGAACCTCGCTTCCTCAAAAGGTTTGACCCATTCAAAAAGCCTGTATATAGCATCGTAAATTTTTGGATGTCAGCTTGTCTGTTATTGGGGGAATTGGGTCACAGGCGTCATTTTGGTACCCAAAAATTTGTATGAATTTGAACATACAAAGACTCAAAACTAAAATTTAGCAATTATGCTTGCACACCCTCAGTAGGAATTTGGAGAATGAAACTTACAAAAATTAATGGTGGCAACTATAGGTCAGACACCTATTAAAGTGGCCCAATTTGCCACAAAAATAAAATACACTATTCAAGCTTCAAACTCACTCCAGAAGTTAAGACTGGTAAAAGCATCAAAAATATGAAATAGCTTACAAAAATTTCTGGGGATGATAAGTGGTCAGGCAGGGGTATTCTCTATGCTTTAAAATGACCAAATTTGTCACAGAAAAAGCATATGTTCCTCAAGCTTCAAATTCGCTCCAGAAGTTAAGGCTGGTATAAATATTAAAAATATGAAACAGCTTACAAAAATGTATGGTGTAACTCGTGGTCAGATGGGGGTGTTGTTTATACCCTGTAATGACTAAATGACTAAAGTCAAGTTTCAAATTAGGTAAAAAAATTTAAATCTAGTTTAGCATGTGTTTAGATTGAGAAAACTCCAGCTGAAAAGATAACCAAATGTTTATCTGCATATATGTGTTTTGTGCAAAATATCAGGTTTGCTTGCATCTTTGTATGTTATCTCTCTCTAAAATATTAGCAGAAAATTTATTAAAAGAAATTAAATATCTATAACAGCTTTTTTTAGAAAGTAGTAGATATAAATTAAAAATCTTGAATCTTCTAAATACTAAATGCAACATTGGGTTCGAAGATAATTTTGAATTCAATGAAAGTAATGACACTTACTTTAGTTTATGTTCAACAACCATAATAGATAGTATGCATCCAGTCTCATTCATTTAGTATATATAGTGGAAAAAAAAGTTATTGAAAAGTATACAAAAAACTGCAAAATATATAAATTTTGAGCTAACATACTAGTGAAATGTTGATTGTTCCATGGAACAAATTAATCTGCGTCATAACCTTCGTTGCAATCACTATCGATTTCATCAAGGTCACTATCACAACCATTATATATCTCATCGTCTTCTTCTGCCATGTTGCCACCTGATTTCTCTACTGAACCTGATTAAAAACAGGTGAACAATAGGCATTTCCTTAATTACAGTAATATTGGATAATAATCACTATTATTCATTAACTCTAGAAAGTCATAATTAATATAACTTCACAAATACATTTAAAATAGTAAAATAAGAAAGAAGTAGATTAAAATTCTCCTTTGTTGATATAACAGGCAATTAATAGTTTCAGGAATAAAGTTATTTTGATATTACCGTCACAATGTTCCAAATTTTCTTCACCATATTCTTGACATACATCACCAACTCTCGGAACTATAGGTCCTTCATACCAATATGTTTTATCATTTAATATCAACCCAAATTCTAAAGGTGATTCTAATGGATCTAAAGTCTTCAAGCAGTTCTTCAATCGATTGGCAATGAAACTTTAGTTCTAACAATTAAGAGAAAGGTGGCAAAGAACTTATATCCATTTTTTTCATGCTATTCAGCAGGTATTCCATTTTTGTCTTGTATTTATTTAACAATATCTTAAGTCATAATTTATGTACAAAATTGATGCGCATATTACCGTATATCTGGCAGACGAAGTGTCCAATAACTCTTTTCATCGGTACTTGGATTTTCTGTCATATTTGCAAAAGCTATCTGGAACTTTGGTGATTTTGAAAGTGCTTTGAATGGTCTTAGCTTTCCCTTTCTATTAAAACATGAAGTGCAACTACATAATGCCAATGCAATGAAAGCTGGTAAAGCATTACAGATTGATTCACCAAGGTGTTTTAAAATTTTATTGACACATATATCTTTGTGTATTTTTAATTTAAACTTCTACTTTAAGCCATTTAGTGTGTTGATTAATTGTTTTGCTGATCTGAGTTCAATAATCAAACAATCTGTGTCCTATGTTCAAATTACGACATTAATTCCAGATTTTACTTTTGTAAGCTGATAAAACATCCTGGTATCAGCCTCTTTGTGGTCACAGGAAATCTTCTAATATAGTTTGTTCGTTTATTGACACTGTGATGCTTAAAGCAGTAATTGCCACAGTTCATAAAAACTGTTTTATCATGAAAGCGATCAGACAAGTCATCTGTTTTCCAATATTCAAATGAAAATTTTGTAAAGGGTTCTTTAAAAATTGGATTTCAGAATGCACCTAACCCATTGCTTGGACTCTTTTGCATGGAACCAGATATTTTAAATGTTACTGACGTTGAGTTTCTTGTTTTTCGTTCTTGATCTTTAATTAATGGCATTATACATTTATCTGTTACAAAATGAATAAAATTTTCTTTACTATTTTTTGTAATTTTTCAGTGAATAAATTTAAAAACCTCCCAAAATGTAATTGGCAGATTTGACTGTAGATGTAAAAAAAAACAATGACGTCAATTATGATTACATTAACTAATGAATCCAGATGATTCCTTTTTATGTCTTCAAAATAGTTCCATCAAAATGACCTAGTGTTAGTGGTATGGTAGATAATTTATTCACAAGACATAACTCTGAAAATTTAAAATGTATTACCAACTTAATACATATAACAATATTTAAACTAGTGAAATTCTTAGGAAATCAATTAGTGCTTTATTTACATGGTTTCATAATATAAACTAATAATTAGGATAATTAGGATATTTATAAAAGCTTCAAAAGAAATAAACATTTCAGGGCATAAACAACACCCTGACCACTTGTTACCCTCATACACTTTTGCAAGATATTTCATATTTATACCAGCCTTTACTTCTGGAGCGAATTTGAAGCTTAAGGAACATATGTTTTTTCCTGTAACAAATTTGGTCATTTTAGGGCATAAAGAATACCCACTTCTGACCATTTCGTTGAATAATGATATTCAACCAACTCTCTGTTTTCCTCGTAGGTTTGCAAAAACAAAGCATAGGAACAATAGCAAAAAATAACCTTTATGTAATGTGAATGATTCAATATATTAAAGCTACTTACCTACATGGTATGAAGCAACTAACAGTATTTTCAGAAACTCTTTGAATTTGGTTCATCTTTAAACAGTATTCTATATGATTGCCTTTCTCTGAATGCAAGGTTTGTTTATCTACAAAGTTCTCGGATAACGAAACATCATTTTGATCACCATCATTACCACTGATATCGTGACAACATACATTGACATTTAGTTTTGGTATTAATTTTTCCTTCACTGAATTTGCTAAATGGTTCACAGAATTTTTAAATTGACTTATCATATCATTTAAATCGTCTTCAGTATTGCTTTTTCTAATAATATCGTTAATAACAAATCGACCGTTTCCAAAACCGACCCATAATTTATCACGAAAACCCATTATTGTTGTGATGCTGATGTCGTGAATGTGATTACTGGTCTTCTAAATAAAATATAGTATTAAAATCATCACACAAACAGTATCATGATAACTGAAAGAGTTTGTGGACAGAGCAAAGTGCTCATGAATTTAAATCGCATTTATACTTTGAAACTTTCTAATTTAGGATGGTGTATTTTTTTCCTTTTTTAGTTTTTTAAAACTATAGTATTTCATTTAAGATGAGTTCATATATGTTACTTTTAGATTGTATATTCTTCATCTACATTAAATTTTCAAACAAATGATATATAACATGACTGTGGCTTTATGCGGAGTTGGCACAGTGGTAGGACGTTTGACTCCGGAGAGAAAGGTTACGAGTTCGACTTCCACCTCTGGCAGAAATTTATTTCCATGTTATCTCTGAGTTTCTGAGCAAAACTCATTGCGTAATACAACGCTAGCTCAAATTGGTCGGGTTTTTTGGTTGAGCCAATTTCATAGACGCAAATGGGTGTTCTAAGTACTCCAAGACCCGCCACTTGGGCCCATCTGGAAATATCGTCTTGGCAATTTGTTGGTTCCCCACGTTAAATATAACATTCTCTCTCTCTAAAATTTGGTATTTTGACTAGATTTGGTACTCCCGGTATGTGGCACCTCTAGTTTTATGAGTGGAAATTCCTTAAAAATGCATAAAATCGTTTTTTCTTCTTGATTTTGTGTTATAACAATGCTACTTTTAATAAAAATTTGTAACCAGTTAAATCTGCAACATACCCATTATCCCCTACCTCTATTTTATGCAATGTTATAAGATAGCCCAAAATCATTGTGCTCTTGTTCTATATGCAAAAAATGGACTCATATAAAATGCAATCATACAGACACATCAACTAACAATAAACTTGAAGGCGAAAACATATGGTTTTGTCATATATGCATAATAGAAATTACACTGCATCAACCACTGATAAATTCACACTTAAAGATAAAGACATTTTCAATTTTAATAGATGTAATGATTTAAATGAAAGTGATTGTCAGAGCAAACAAACTTACTGTACTTATTAAATGAACAGTAAATATTATGTCAGCATTACAAACATGAAATTTAGCAGCAGGTGTTCTTATTGACCTTCAAAAGGAGTTTGACCACACTATCTTACTTATAAAGTTAGAATGGTTTTCCAAGAAAATCAAACAACTGTTTTTGTAGTTACTTAAATGACAGATCGCAATGCGTAGCAATAAACAATAACAAATCCAATTGAATCACAGTATACCACAGTTTATGTAGGTTTTACCTATATTTCGCAGTATTTGTTATGGTAAGATTCAATTAAGTATCAGTGCGTGACTGAATGGAACAGGAATCAGGCACTATCATGCTTTTTTCAACAAGATATATGGAAACAGAGATTTTCTCAATACCATATTTCAATCTTAGCCATTTTCAGTTCTCTTGTTTGTTAAAGAAACTATTTTATATTAATGTTGTGTAGTTTTATTAAAAAACCCTTGCCAGATTTAGTATTATTTGTTTTAATTTATCTCATTTCAATTTTGCTACCTTTGCTTAACGTGATGTTTGGATTAGCAAAACTGTTTCTTATTGTAAAAACTTTTTGTATTTGAAAGTATCGCTCCTTTTGTTCAGCTTTTCAGCTCCTACTAGTAAACAATCAATCAATTATATTGCTGTTTGTTGGATAGATTTTGTATGTATATGATTGTATCTAGTGAATAAATTATTATTTACTTACTTCACTTACTTACTACAAGGTTCCCCAAGGTTCGGTCCTAAGACCAATGTTGTTTTTATTATATATCAATGATCTGAATGCAATTCAATTCAAAACTTTTTATCGTTTCGCAGATAATACCAATATTTTAAATATTAATAAATCGATGAAGAAAATCAATGCACATGTTAACTTTCATCTAAAACATCTTTGTATAAATTTCTATCACGGGACACCCGCACTATAAATATTATCATTAAAATTCGACGAAGTGTTTGCCAAAACTATGCATTTCGTTGACATAAAAACATTATTAAATATTTATTATGCGATTTTCACTTCACACATTATGTATGGTATATGGGATACATCAAAAAATCAATTAATCAATAAAGTACATGATCTGCAAAACAAAGGAATTCACGCTATTAGCTTTAAAATTTCAAAGGAAACAGTAAAACCAATATATATCCAATCAAATATGCTAAAACTAGATGATTATATCTGTCTTCTCAACTTTCTTTTTGCATATAATTATCTATGCAACGAACTACCAGATTCATTTAATAAATTTTCTACACTAGTTAGAGATAAACATTGTCATAACACTAGATCAACTGCATATAATAATAAATCCTCCTCCATTTATTGCTATTAAATATGTCTGTTGATCAGTTATACACCAAACTATAAGCACATTTAACAAACAAATTCACAAACTTGATTCTCTAAGTATCACAAAACAAACAGTGAAAAAAAAGCTTCGAAACTACTTCATGAAAATATATTTATAAAACAACAATTATGCTTTTTTTTTTCCTTTTTTTTTCTTTACTTTATATTTAACTTACTTAAATTGTATAAGGATAAAAGGGTTTTCTATTTTATCATCTTCATAAAAAGGTAGACTGAACTTCATATAATATGTAACCATAATTTAACTGTTTAGATTATATTATACTGATAGATTTCTGTTTAAATTTATATATCATTATTTTTTTTTCTTATAAATGTAATTTTTTCTATTAAATTCATTTATTTATAATTTACAAACCAGCAAACACCAAACCCTTGTGTTTTCATTTTTCGAAGTCATTTTTCTTAGAAATAATCTAGGTGTCCGCAACTTCCTAACACTCTTGCTATTCGTTAACAGTTAAAAATTACTATATATAAAGTATGTAATAGCTGTAAATTTATAAAGGGAAAAAAATGATTGATTGATTGAAAAGCAAATTTTTGCAATCCCAAATTTTTTTCAATCAATATAAGTTATGGCAACCAAATCTTTAAAATTATACGAACGATCTGGGAAAAAAAAAGGATTAGACAAACCTTTTCAGAAGCTAATCCGCATTCAACAAGCACATCAACTGTAAGCAAACAATGGTGTGAGTTTTTATCCCATAAATGAATAACAGAAGACCTTAAATAAATTTCGGAATTAAATAAGCAAATAAAAATAATAATGGGGAAATTTTAGACAAAGGAAATATTTTAATAGAACTTTAAAAATAAAATCTACATTAAAAACATACCTTAACACAGAACACCAAATCCCAATGTCTGTGACTATGAGCTGCGAGATTGTATGTCGTTCATTTGGACATACTTTTAAAGAAGCCTTCGTTTCTAAAGTTCTAAAGCAAAATAAATGGAAAGTAAAATTTTTGGTTTGAGATAAAAACATTAATTTTAACTATTCCTATAGTTGCTTAATGGTTGTTTAATAGGTGCTTAATGGTTGTTTAATAGTTGCTTAATGGTTGTTTCACAAATAAAAAATAATATAAAATTTTAATAAGTAGGTTGGACAACCTTCTTCAATTTTTATTGATGTAGTTGTTACTAAACAAAGGTTAGTAAAAAATAGAGCATGAAAGTTGTAAAAATTTTAAAAACTGCAAAACTCTGCCCGCAAATAAATAATATATATAGATATATATATATATATATATATATATATATAATTTTTAAAATTTTTTTATTTTACTATTATATATAAGATAAAACCAAGTCTTGAGAGTATATACAAACAAGCGAGCCATAACGTGGACTCACGCATATAGCAATCTGATGAGTCTAATATAAAATATCAGCTCAATGGGTTCTACAATCTATTTTAAATAGAAAAGAAAGTATAAACTAGCCTATAATTTAAAAAACCACATACCACTCTGCCTTCAAAAGATATAACAACAGAAATGAATATTGCACAAAAGTTTCAAATTCGACTCATTTTGGGCCTAATTGTAAAAATGAAATCGGTGTGTCTATACCTCCATTTAAAATTAAAAAAAAAAAATAAGACATGGTTTTCAAACATGAATTTAGCCAAGAAAATACTTTAAAAGATGCTAACTTAATTGTAAAGATGCACTAATGTGTCTCTACCTTAATTGGAAAGCAAATTACACTGATTATGCAAAAAATCACAAATACATTGGAAATTTTAACAAATTCTGGCTTAGCACCGAAATATTGAATTTTTCAACAAGATGGATCAAGATGCTTTTTATACAAAAAAATTACTGATCTGTTTTCCAAAAAAAAATAGTCAGTACAAGACACATTTTGTCCATTGTTGGGACAATTCAGTAATATGTGATCATAGCTCAAACCACCTTTTAAAATTTTATAACCATGCACTCATGGATTTGAGCAATAATGTTAGTGGTGTTCCCCTTTTTGTTGTATTAAATCATCATAAAAAAGATTATATCAAGCATTCTGACTGGTTCAAGAGCATTTTGGGTCATAATTTGATAACAATAATTTCTCTGAGCACTCGACTTGCTTACAATGATATAGAATCATCCTCACTAACATCATGCCAAAAATTAGAAAAATTGTTAGAGACAATTTTTTTGAATATTCAAAAGTGTCGTTTTTGGCCACCTTGAGCTATTTGGGCATGCCTTTAAGCAAGCCAATCATCAGTAACACAACTTTTATAGTATTATATCATAAAAAATTTAAAAAAATATATCGAAAATATCAACTTTAGAACAATCAATAGTTCTGTTGGTCATGAACATTTCTGCCTATGATTTGAGAACGAATTTTTTAGAAAATTATTCCCACTAACATTATTAAAATAGTCAGAGTCGATTTTTGATACATCTAAAAAAAGTCTCGCAATTTAATTAAAGTGACTGCATCATACTGTGTGAGCACTGAGTCATCAACTAAGCTATAATGATGTTGGTATTATTGCAAACAATTTTAGGCGGGCATGTAAGATACTTTTCTCATACCCAACCTTACTCAAATAAATTTATCAAAGGAAAAAACGACAGTTATTCTTTCTATAAAGCGTTCAATCTGGGGAAAAGACAAATTGGCTATTAAATTTTTTATTTCTCTGAATTTCATCATAACATACTTCATTTCTATGATAACAACTTTGTTAGAAGCGCCACACCAAAAATCTCCGTTCACAATGCAGCCTGTAAATACAGGTGATCGGCTAATGTCCAGGTACGTGGGCTGTGCATTATCAACTGATTTACTCAAGATCTAAATTAAGTTAACAAAATATTTAAAAAATCAGTTCACATCTTATGTTATAAACATCAACTACGTTAAGCTCAATTATTGCAAAATAACATCAAAATTTTATAATTGCATATTGCTGTAAATTTTTTAATCACTATTTATTTATATGTTTCAAATAGGGGAAGAGCAAGCCAAATTTAACATTGAAATATTAGAAACCATTCACACTCCTGTAGGTCCTGTTTCAAGATGATTAGTGTCATTGTTTAAAACACCCATTTGTTCTTAAGAAAATTTTCTACAAAATTTGCTGCAATATTTGCTTTGATTATAATCTGAAATAGTTTATTATCTGCGAGACCACTTTACTATTAAAAGTAATGCTGAGACTGGGATAGAGGTCACAATGTTGACTAGGCTTCAGGTTTATTTGTGCCATTTTTGCAACTTATACTTACTTTTACATTGCTACTTAATTAATCTAGAAATGATTTGTATTGGTGGTACATAAATAAACTTTATAAATCAAATTACATATAAAAAAATCAAGCAAATATGAAACCAAGCAATTATGAGATTCGTTTAGCACAAACTTTTTTAGCCAATCAATTAAAAATATTGCTATTACACTATATATTTTAAGTTTCGCCAGCCTGAATTTACTAAAATTGATACAGAATCAAAATTATTTTTTTCATATTAAAGCAAGCCGAGAAAAAGAATAAACATTGAATGCAAAATCAACAATCAAAAGATGCATCTATGGCTGAAATTGTTACAATGAATAAAGCACAAATTGTGGACCAAACTGAGAGGTATTTACTTGAAAGAATGCTGTCGCTCCGTCCATGAGTGTCAATGCAACATTACCATCTTTGTCACTAGTTATACTCAGCGCACAGCCAGCCAGCTTGATATTCCACAATTCTTCCCTAATAAAACATCAAAATACAAACGCACATTTATAACTAATTGGCTCAGATAAAAATATCCATAATCATCGGACAAATAGGCCAAAAAACTAAAATCAACAAAAAAAAATGTACTATCTCTGAAAAATTTTCCAAACGGCTGATAAACCAAAATTACGAGAAATAATATTTTCTATAGCAATGAATGAATGTATGAAGTTTTAGTATAATCCCAAAATCATTTCCAACAGGAAATAAACTTAATTAAAACTTTAAAATGGTAATATACCAAAATTCTAAAAGTAAAATTTTCAGAAAAAATATAGAATAGCAATAAAATTGCACCAAAAATTCAAGACAAAAATGAAAAAAATTTTGAAGGAATTCTTGGGAATAGTGTCTGGGTCAGATAAAATATATCAGAAATAATATATTCTAACATCACACCAAGTTCTAATAGAAAATATGAATTTTCTTGAGAAAAATTTTATACTTAGACAAAATCTAAGAATGTCTTGGGACCCTGGCAACAATAAATTTAAATAGATGGCCATACAGACCAAGGAATGCCCTCAATGGTTTATCAACTTCGTGGTAGCCTTAAAAAACTTACATTTATAAACATATCTCACCAAACTTTTAAATTTTCTAACAGACATAGATTTATCGTGGAAAGTTGGAAAAATTAGTCCTTCCAAACAAGCAAAATAAATTATAAATATATGATAGTAACTTAAGTCATTTCAAGCAAATATTAACCATTGAAGATAATATTAATATATTTATAATAGCAAGCATTTTATATTCTGTCTTTCGACCTGTACTCACTTGCTTACTTACTTGCTTACTTACTTGCTGTACTTGCTGCTGTTTTTCATTGTTTATATTCCAATCGAAATCATGAGTAAAAAAAAAGAAATTGTGATTTAATATTCTGGAGATCTATCAAACACACTTAGTATGGTTCGCATGTAAACAATTTATTTGGTGAAAACAATAGCATAATTCAACGTTTCTATGAACGTAATAAAAGAAACTGAGGTCTGTTAAAATTATAAACAAATACAACAATAAAAAAAATTCTCCAAAATATTTCAAAGTATTAGAAAAAAAATTTTATCCAAAAGATTAAAAAAAACATACATATACATATACACATACATATACACATAGATAATATGTAAATGTATATGTATAATACATATACACATACATATACATAATATGTATATGTATAACAAATATACATATTATT
>JAUZNK010022058.1:0-20556 GCA_035046665.1 Euphysa ruthae | reverse complement strand
GTAATAAATCACACAAAACACATTTGAGTAAAATATTTTTCCTGCCAAGTTATGTACCAAGTCGCTTTTATTATGAATGACATAATAACTTGAGAACAAACTCCTAAAAAGTATTGAGCTTTACATAAATCAAGATAAGTATGATTTTACCTTTCCAATAAGGAATTAATCGTACAAATTCACTGAGTTTAATATTTTCACTGGCATTCGATGAAGTCATTCGAAAATGACGTTAAAAGTCGGGTTTCCATACATTTTCATATTATCTACTAAAACTTTTTGAATTTCCCATGAAATTCTGTTCTAGAAAATATAATAATCGCCATCAAAAGCTTTCGGGTTATATTTCGAAACCGCACTATTCGCTTACAGTAACTTTTTTTTTCTTTTCATTTTTTTTTTTTTTTTTTTCATTTTCTATTTTACACAATGTTTGAAGATAAAGCTTTATAAGTAAATGAACATGCGATTTAGACGGCTTCTTTTGAATCCTTTTCATTTAGAAGAACGAAAAATATTAAACAATTACTTGTTATATCGATGATTGTTAAGTGAGTTAACGCCGAAAATAAACTAATCTATATTCACCTCTGTGGTAGTTCCTATATTTTGCTAAATTAAAAGACAAAGTTTTACCGATTCATTCAAAAGTTTACAGATACCCTTTGAAAATAGAAGTTGTATTAACGCAACAAATTTTACCAAAAACAAACATTGGAAAAAAAATGAATGATTGAAAAGGTTTGGACGAAATTCAGAAGAGCAAAAGGGAAAGGCACATTTAAAATGATGAGATTGTTTTTATTCAGCTTTGCTTTTGTTGCCTTGACATATGCACATGGTAATGTTAAGTTTATTAGTGCGTTATTGACTGATACAGTACAAGCGGAGTGTTACTCGTCAAAATAAGATGCAGTGTTTAAGAATGGAGTCCCAAACTAGTTAACACTTCTAACACTTTAAGGGTTAGGTATAGCTTTTTAAGTAGGGGGAATAGTTTTCTGAGAAAAAGGCCAATGATATTTTGTATTTAAAGTCTCCTATTTAATTTTTTGTGTTTATGTCTCTATCAAAAAAATTCAACCACCTCGGTCAAATCAACCATATTGATTTTATTTTTTGTATTCGATGAGAACGTGTTAAAAAAAGCAAAAAACCATAAAAAAAAATCTTCAGCACTTCATTTTTGTTTTTCGTTTCAAACTTATTTGGAATTACATACCTTTCATCTTCATTATTTATAGATGTAGATAAAACAATCTTTCCATCAATAATCAAATTATTTAAATAATAAATTAATTAAATGAAATATCTTCTAGTAATTTTATTGTATTAATTTAAAAAAAAAAAAAACTAACCTATGAATAAGTATTGTGTATCTTTTGTTACATATTTTATCTATCTGGGTTTCTTTCGTTAAAAAGATCTTATGAAATATGTTATAGGCAATGGTTAGGCTATGTTCGTGGATTGTTTTTAATATTGTTTTTATAGCTTTCTGACTTTCTGCATTATTTTATATTCATATATATATATTTTTTTTACAAGTACTTATTAAGAATTGACGGCATGAGAGAATTCATTTCATTGCTTGATATTCACTCAATAATTTAAAAAAAATTTGTCAATCAGTATATAAAGTTTTGCGAAATCATGGCAAGCTTGTTGGCAAGCCAAAGTTAAAAATGGTATATGGTAACTGATGATAGAAGAAAACTGCAACAGGATTCAACAAACAATAAGTTTTCTTACGTTATCAGTGATTAATATACAATAAAGCTGAAACTAAGATAGGAATAAATTTTCTGTCGATAGTATTGAAATAGCTTTTTATTTGTTTTTGATCTATTGGAAGAACAGTTTATACAAAAAAAAAAAAAAAAGAAAAAAACAAAAAGAAAAAATGATTTTATGGTATATCGCATACATAGTGAAATAATAATATTGTTTTGAAATAAAAATTTATTTCAATTTAAAGTGAATTTAAATTTACTGTTCACACCTTTGTTTAAAGACAGGAAACTAAATATTATAAATCATAGATCTGTAAGATCTTTCCAATGGATGTTAATGATTCTTTTTTATTTATTTTTTTTTTTTTTTTGTTACATTTATGTAAAATCCCTTGTGGACAGTATCAAAATTAATTTAGATTTGGTTTTGATTTCGTATGTATTGTCTCGATTTAATTATTCTCTACTGTTCAAACATTATTAATAAAAAAAAATCAGAACGCCAGACAAAATATGAAAAACAGGCACGAATTTAGGCACGAATTTTGGCCCCAAATTTGGCTCGAATTTCAAGCAAAAAGCCTTTGGTTAAAAGTGAACCCATAATTTATATGGAGTGTGTTCCAAGCTACACTGATGAGCTGTTGGACAGCGAAACTCGTGTCTGATGATTGAATGAATATATATGCTCCTGTATCTTATGATGTTGTAGAGCTCTCTGAAGCCTGATATTGGTGTCCTATTAGCGATAACACAAAGCCCACTATTTCCGGATAGTTAGACGTAGGTCCATATATCATGATTTTGTTCACACTTATATACAGTTATAGTTCACTCACACCACAAGTGATTTGTTCAAGCATAAAGCCTGTGATTAAAAGTGAACCTATAATTTATATGGAATGTGTTTCAAGTTACACTGATGAGATGTTTTACATCTTGTCAACAGGCGTGTAATAGAATGTATTCACCAGTTTGCGGAAGCGATCATATAAAGTACTCAAATGAATGTGTGATGAAAAACTCGTTTTGTAAGACGCAAATCTATGTATCGAAGGTTAGAAACGCTGAATATGGGGCTGATTGTAAAGGTATCGTATATTTGCTTTATAAATTCAATTGTTAATAGGATTTGTGGAGTTAAGTTTCTGTCACTTTCAAGCGTGTCGGGTCATTCATGGATCACATCTGAATGCATCGAAAATTTGTTAATAAATGCATGGAGAGCTTTCTAAACTCATTCCATATTGGAATTTTGCTTTATTCGTAATAACCTTATAGCAAAATATTAAATATTGGAACACCTATAAGTAACATTCGGAAGAGGTATAATGGCCTGTTTCTTGTTTAAAAAAGAGAGAAAACTAGGCTATTTAAATTTTCAACTTAATAAAAAAAATTTTTTGTTAAAAACCCGTCATAAAATTCACCTGGTGAGAATATCTATTTATTTATAAATAGTAAGAAAGGTTTATAAAAGTGATTAATATAGTTTTGGAATAATCAATCTCATGGATAAACACTGCATTTTTTTTCGCTTTATTTATTTATTTTTTTTTTTGTTTTATCAAATTTATATTTTTCTTACGTAGAATAATGTTTGGAAAAAGGTTTATTAAATTCATATTTGAATTTAATTTCTTACCATATGAGGATGTGATAATGGTTTATAGCTAACTAATAGTTTAAACTTTACATTTATATTTACTTAGATTGTAACATCGAGTGCGATTCAAACATAGATTGGATTTGTGGTTCTGATGGATTTACACAAGAATCGTTTAAAAATGAATGCGCCATGAGAAAAAAATCTTGCGAAAAGAAGAACGCATATTTTATTGCTTACACAGGGAAATGTAATTGAAAGTAATTAGTATTATAAAACTATTTTTGTAAATAATTCTTGTTTTATTTCTATTCCTTTCCTTTTTTTTTTTTTAATCTTCAATTATAGGCCTAATCCTCTGGATACCCAAACTTTCTGGAATTCTGAGAATGAATGAGACTCATCCTATTTGTGGCCCAGGTGCTCAGGAATTCAAGCCTGCAAATGTGTTCCGAGATGGAGATTCTATCCAGCAACTTTTCCCAAGGTTCAAACACCTATTAAAACTCTTCGAAAGTTATGAACTTTATAATTGCGTTAGCCTTTAAAGGAATGTCATAAGCACTTTTTATATTTTTAGCAATTTGGAGATATAAAGCTGTTACTTATTTTGAATATCGTAAATGTTATATAATACAGCCGATTGCTCGGTTTGCCTTCCGCAAAAATTAGGCCTTTGGGTCTTATTGTCATGTATTAGGAAAAAATTGGAAAAATCTGAAAAAAAATCAAATTTTCGAAAAACTTTTTTTTCCCTGGGTCTCTCCCTGAGTCGTTATGACCCTCCCAGGAAAGTTTCAGACTCGTAACCCTCCCCAATACAGAGGAGTAGTGGAACGTACAGATAAACACAGAGACAGAAACTTTGTTTATATATAAACTACCCGATTTTGTGCGCTCCGGGTACAATCTACTAGTTTTTCGTATTTGGAATACGGTTAAGCGGCTAAAAATTGAAAGTTTTGATAAATCTAACCTATCGAAAAATCAATCAAAAAATCTAAACAAATAAAAAAAAAAAGAATAAATAAATAAAAAAGAAAAAGTTTGAGGCTAGTAGCCCTCCCCAGTAAAGAGGAGTATTGGAAAATAAATACAGAAACTTTAAGTGTTACGTTTACAGTAACAAATGTCACAATCCAAAACATAAAAAGAACATCAAAAAAATATTAAATAGAAGGGCCCTAAAATAGAGCCTTGAGGAACTCCTAACAAGGTATTAAACCATTGGCTGAAAGTAGAACCCAACCTTACCAGTTTTTTCCCAGTGCAGAAGTAGCTTTTTATGAATTTCAGACTTTTGTGTGAGAAACCATACACTGCATGTATAGCTAGAAATAAGTAGTGATCCGTGAGAAACAAGTCCTGAGGGATTCTCACATAGAATCAGGGCCGTAATTTTTTTCAAAAAAAAATTATACTCTGGTATATAAAAGTACACACAGAGATAAAATTTGTATCAATTTCTAATAAATAATGATGTAAATTTAAAAAATTGATAATAAAAATAAGGGTGAAAAAATTTTGCTTATATGTTGGACTATTTTGCCAAAAGATAAGAATTGATTAATGCCAATATAATTTTTTAAAAAACATTCTACCTGAGCTAGATAACTATGGCATTTTATTCACACTCAAAATTAAACTCGAGGCCTTTATTTTTTTCACTGAATTTCAAAGGGATGCCCCTTCTAAACGGAAACATAAAATGTTTCTTTATCGCCTTCTTTTTTATGCTCATTTGATTAATCCTGATATTGAGTAAAATAGAAACGTCAATTGTATAGTTTTTGGAATGTTTCTATTAGTATTGCAATTTGTTTTTGTTTTTTTTTTTTGATATTTTAACATTACATTGATTTAAACGAGTGTTCCAAATAGAGAGCTTATTTTGAAAGAGGATTTCATTATTCGATAACTTGTATGAAGATAAACGATTAAATAATAGTGTAGGAACAGCTAAAATAAGAGCCTTAAAGTTGATAAAAAATAAATTCAAGTGTAAAAATAATACAAACGAATAAATAGAATGAAAAATGCGTGCATATTTAACATCTAAATATGAAATTTTTCTCAAAGTATTAATGTTTTTTTCGAGATTCTGTTATTCTTACATTTCCACTTGATTTGTTGACCGGACACGCATTTTCTTCTGATACGACGATCAAATTTTAATGAATTAAACGGCTATGGTTTCCACTGAAATATTTGGCTACATTTTTTCTTAGGGAAACAAAAATAAAAAGAAAAAAATTTTCCAGTGTTTTTTGAGAATTTGTAGAGTATATATACATATTTGCTTTTCCTTATAAAAATTTCCTTGAAGCCACGGGTACTTAAAAGATTTTATCGACGCATACATGATGTAATTGTGTAACTTAAGCATTTCAGCAAAGGTCGTGAGTTGTTTTGATACTTAGAGTAAACATTGCGTTACATTCGACATATTTTTCCTTTTAATTGTTCTGCTAAGAATATCGGTGACATCTGATGGATGTTCCTCTATGGTAAGTAATGTTTCTTTATACATAAAGCTTTATAAAAATTTTAAACCTGTAATGATCGGCATTATTTTTTTGTTGTATTTTGATATAAATTGAAGTGATAACTATTATGGAACTTGTTGTTAATATACATAATAGTGAACACTTGGGTAGCCATGTTTTCCGTTATAATAAGTGTACGGATAATAAAAAGGCTTAGGAAGATGGTCACGCTTCCTTTTCTTTTTATCAGTGCAACATCCATCACGTGCACATGCAGGACCACATTGTTTTTGACATTCTGATGGACACGATGCTGGTAATTCACTGACTGTGGCAGGTATAATAGGTTGTTGAGGCTGCTGTGGCGTAAAGACATGCTGGACATGAATTACCTTACTCATTGGTGGAGCAGGCGCTGGAGGAGCTTCTGGTAGAGATGATGACGTTTTTAGAGAGACAGATTTTTCATTAGGAGGCTCTTGCGCAGGTACTGGTGGAGGTAATTGAGGCGGTGGTATCATATCTTCTTGCATCTGACGTACTATTGTTGGATCTAGAAAAGGTCGGCAGCAGTCAAAATCGCAACCAGGCGCACATTTTGTAGGACAAGTACCTGGACATGTGTCAAAAGGAGATGGCATAGATGATACAGGAGCGGTTGATTGAACTGCTGAAGCTGCTTGTTCAGAAGTGGTAGGTGCAGCAGAAACAGCACCTTCTTGCTGTTGAGAAGAAGTTGGACTTTGTTGTGGGATAGGATTTAATTTCTGTTCTAATGAACAACAAGCAGGGTTACATAGTGGAGCACATGTAATTGGACATGGGCTTCTGCAAAATAGTTGAGGTGTTGTAGGCTGTGTTTCCATATTGCTAGGACAACAACTTGCAGGACATGTAGGTTCACATGAGTTAATGCAACCAGAGTAACAGCCAATAATTTGTGAATTGGTGTTCATAGTGTTTTGATATGGATTCCACATAGATTGCTGGGTTGCCATATATTGTTGTTGTGAATTTTGAGGAGTTTCTTCAGCAATTCCAGTTTCACAGCATCTTTCAAAACACGAAGGAGCACATTGCTAGAATGATTTAAAAAATATAAGGATACGACAATAAGTTAAATAAAATGTGAAGAAAAATTTTAGGGGCTATGTTACTCTAAGTTTTAAAAAATTGTATTTTATATCACAGCAATTTTAACAAAATATTTTGTCCTTAAATACTTTCAAATCATTTTATATTTGTTTAACGTTAGTAGTCATATATAGTCGTGAATATATAAAACCACATTGACACTAACTTACACCAACAAATTTTTTGGTGTTTTTCAAATAATAATAGAATATAAAGCTAATGATATATACTACACGTGTATAATGTGCAGTTCCAACTAAGATTAGACCTTGTAAACAGGTCTAAAGAGCTGCTTTTTAAAAATTTAATGGCAGAAATATTTAATTGCTCCAGATAAAACATGTTTTAAGTAATAAAGGATTTTTTCCGTATGTAGGTAGATGCTCGTGCCGGAAAAGAGGAAGTTTTGGTACGTTACCTGTCCAAAAAGAGTAGAGAATTTTTTTTATTTTAAAGTTTTCCCTCATTAACTCTGGAGTTAATCTATTAAAAGACATATAAGTTTCAATAATAAGCAGATGGAGATGTGTTTTATGAATATTGACTATCTTTTCAATAGAGAGTAACACATCAAAACTAAAGGTAAAGTTTTGATGATTTGTTCTTCATACTCTCTTTTGAACCTTGTTGATTAAGTTACAGTAAGTTATCCTACAAAACATCTAAATTAAAGCACAATATAAAAAATAACTTAGAACGTAGCTATGAACAAGAGTTCTTATCTGAGTTATATCCAAGTCTTTTATTAACCTGATCAAGCAGCTCAGTTTTTTATTAGCTCGTATACATCATTTACGAACATAACTAGAAAAATTTAGCTTACAATCTATATATAATAACACCAAGAAATGACATTTTGTTCTTAACGTTAATTTTTCCAATAAATGAAATAACATTTCTGGGAGGACTTTTCTTCCTAAAAACATAATTTGCAGGATTTTCCACCATTTAATTAGATTTAAACCACCTTTGTATACTAAGTGAATCCCTGTGAAGACGCGACAGAACATTGTCAAGAGAAAAGTCACAAGCTTATAAGGTATTATCACCTGCAAAGTCACAAATGTCACAATCTAAAACAAAAAAGAATATATCAAAAAAACATTAAAGAGAAGAGGCTCTAAAATAGCACCTTGAGGTACTCCTAAGATGATATTTAACTATTGGTTGAAAGAAGAATCCAGCTTTACCCTTTTTTTTCCTAGGGCGGAAGTAGCTTTTTACGAATTTCAAAGCTTTGTGTAAGAAACTGTGCGCTGAATATATAGCTAGAAATAAGTCGCGATTCGTGAGAAATAATTCGTGAGGGAGTCTCACAGATAATCAAGCCCTTGGCAACAGGGGAGGGAGCAAAAGAGGCAATTACAACCCCCACCCCCTAAAAATGTTATTTAAAATCTTCTTTTATTTTATTTGACGCTCGAGAAAACAATCGAAAAAAGAGAAAAGGAAAAAAAAATAGTATGTAAAAGTTTAGTAACGTTCGCAGACTTTTTATGCTTATACCTTATTATGAAAAAAATCATAGTATTGGTATACATTAGAGGGTTGTTTGAAAACCCGATTTAGCCTGTGCGGTAGAAATTTTTTTTTGAAAAGAGCAAAGATGGAGAACGAAAACAAACAGACAAACATTAAACCACAGTCATACGAAAAAAATATTTGGATACTTGGGTTGTCTGTTTACATTCTTATTATTTCCGTGGAGATAGTTGAAAATATACGACGGTCCGACTGGGTCGTCACGGTTTCTGCTTGTTAAAATTATTAAAATGGCTTTTAGTAGTGATTTCTACATAGGCTACGAACTGAAAGCTATTTTATCTGCAATAGACGAAGATTTCATTGAAATTGACACAGATGCCAAAGCAGAAGTGATTACTGTTAACAGGTTGTCTGGCAGAGCAGATCAGGCAATGGATCTTGGGTTGTGGGTTCAAACTCACGACGAAACCAATGATTTTCTTTATCGTTAGTTCAAATGGGTGCTCTAAGTACACCAGAACCAAACCCTTGGGAACCTTCTGAAACAAATAGTTTGAGTCTTATTGTTGGCCCCATGTTAAGAAATATAAGTTGAAAATACTTTGAATTATTATACAAAGATTGGAGAAAAACAATATTCTATCGATTTCCAATGCGAAAAACGTTCAAAACGCTATAAAATCAAACAAGGACCCTCCAGACACATGACTTCAAAACATTGTGCTGCTGACCCTAGAAGATTACTTTTAAACCTTCTTGAATTTAAAAGCATGGAAATAACAGTGTATTAAAGCTCTACGAAGATTCATGTTATTCAGAAGAAAAAGACAACGGAGCTGAAATCATTCTTGGTTTTATTGGATAAGATGTTGTATTTTGTTTTGATTTGGTCAAAGATGTCATCCAAAATTTGATTAGCGAAAATTGATTGCATTACACAATGAGTTTTGCTCAAAATCTTAGAAATAACATGGAAAGTAATTTTCCGCCAGAGGTGGGAGTCGAACTAGTAATTTTCGTTACTTAGTCAAACTTCCTTCCACTGTGCCACCCTAAAATTAAAAGCGACTAAAGTCAAAAAAGAGATTATTGTTAATTACTTGCAACAGGACATCCAGGAGGACACATCACTTCTTGCTGTTGTGGTGGCGCTACCACACCAGGTGCGCAGCAACCTTTTCCGCATGATTGTAGACATATACTAAATAAATTGCAATAACATTGATAAATAAGCATATACGTAAGCATTAATGTAACGAAGAAAGGAAAGTAGATATATAATGAAGCATTATGGTTAATGCGGTTTAAGAAAAGTAGCCGAGACTAACACTCATTCACAGATTTAAAAACAAATTTATTGTAAGACTTTTAGTAAGGAAGTATGTTAAGACCGCTTCCCTATAGATATGTTGGTTGCTGAATTTAGCAAAACAGCCAAGTTAATTTATTGTTTTTGTAAACTTTAATTTTACACCCAAAAGAAAAACATAGTCATGTTAAAAATATTTAAAATTTATACTAAAATATGTTTGAGCTTAAGAAAATTTTTGAAAATTGTCAGTTGTAAAAAAAAATTTTTTCATCGCACAGTAATTGATAATAATTATAGATAAATAACTCTGTAACTAATTTAAAAACCATAAAACTTAATTTCCCAAAACACTCATACGTTTTACACATGGGATGACAGTGCTGCAGTTCTTTTACTTTGTCTTTCTTCTTTTTAGCGCAACAACCTTTGGCACAAGACGGTAAACATTGGTTTTTACACATGGGATGACACTGGGTTTTCAAGTAATCTAGAGATACAAGTTTATTATAAATCTCATATTTAAATTTCATTCTATAAATTTCATACTACGCAGGGGAAGTACTAAGTTATATTGGAGAGCAAGCATTAAAGGTGGCATTTAAAATCAAAAAATAAGTGAAAATGGGTGTATTTTTTTTATACAATAGCCTTTATAAGAGATTATAATTGGAAATAATTATCGGAAACTATAAAATTTCTAATTTTTGGGCAACAAAACAACTTTCGATTCGGAATTTTCAGCCACAAATCTGATGCTTACTGTAAAAAGCCTATAATTAAAAAAAAACAACAGTAAGCCACAAGTTTTCTATAAAACAAATAGATAAACTTTACCTTCTTTCTTTATTTTAACTAAGTTCATTAGTATGTTAGTGTGCTTAAAATTACCTCTGATACTTTCCAAAAGCTTCTTATATTTAACGGTAACGGATTGGAAACTCAGAAGATTCTTTATACTATGTGTTAGAAGTTAATATTCGATCATCGTAGCTTCTGGACACGTAAATATTTTGCAGGTGAATGATATTCAATGTCGTAAATATGGTAGTAAATCTAATATAATTTTAACATCAAAAAAAAAAAAAAAACAAGAAAAATTAATTGTCAAGTCTATCTACAAAAGTATTTCTTCTACTTTATGAATTTTAGCAGGTTATAAAAAATTAATGTAAATTGCACCAAGGAATGCACATATAAACTAAGATGCATCAATTCACATACTTGTATTTAATTTTTAATATAAAAAATTTAGATATTTTCAGAAACATTGAAATTGAAAAAATTTCCTTTAATTAAATATTCGTTTTGTAAGTAATTTCACAGCAAAAGTTCACCAAATGCTTTATCTACCATTGATTCTATCTCATGTTTTAGTTTAGCGTCAGTTTTCTTTTTTGTAGTGGCCACACCGGTTTTTTTATGCGTATTTTCTTCATTTTTGTCTCTGTTAATAATGTCAGTTTCAGTAATGTCCTTAATCGTTTTTTTCACGTTGCTTTGACGCATGAATTGATTAACCTGATAGTTGTTATTCGTCATACTAGCTGTTCCCCCGGGAATTCCAATAGGATAGGTATCCACTGACTCCATTGCTGGGTTTATATCTAAATTACCTTGTGCAGTCGTTGCGGACGCCATTGGAACGGGTGAGTTTTTTGCTTGCTTCGCTTCCTTTTCAGC
This sequence comes from Euphysa ruthae, assembly GCA_035046665.1. Lineage (NCBI taxonomy): Eukaryota > Metazoa > Cnidaria > Hydrozoa > Anthoathecata > Corymorphidae > Euphysa > Euphysa ruthae. Next base: position 9,120 of record JAUZNK010022058.1, on the reverse strand, counting down.
TTTTTTTGCTTCCTCTTTTGCAGTTGCTGCGTCTTTGACTGCTTTCATCGCATTGAGCTTGGCTTCCTTGGCCTCTTTTGCTTTTTTCAAAGCCAATTTATGTTTCTTGCGCTGTGCTCTTTGAGATTCCTTCTTTTGTTCTTTGATTTCTTTTTCATGTTCTTCTGCAGCTAGTTTTTCAACCTCAGCCTCTTGCGCCTCTTGTTCTGCTTTTTCCTCTATTGCATTCTTTCGATCTTTTTCATATTCTGATTCGATAGATAAGGTATCTGCAGGGTGAGTTGTAGCTTCGTTGCTCACTGCCATTGGTAGATTTGCGTGGTCTATCGCCTGATCTAACATATTTTGATGTATTAGACGAAATTCCTCTGGAGCTAAACTCGCCTCTGCTTTTTTATGTTTCAGAATACTTATTTTTTTCTCCTTTTTTATTTTTTTAGTTATCTTCTTGTTTGATTTTTTTTTTTCTTTTTTATCGCTAGATTTTTCAACTTTCTCGCTCTTTTCATTTTCTGTATTGTCCTTTTCACTTTGTGCTCGCAAATCATCAAGCATTTCTATAAGAGAAATAGAAATCGTTTTAAAGCCTAATCCGTAGCAATAGTTTAGCTTGAATAATTTTATTAGCAATTTTAAGCCGTATCAAATGATTTATGAAGGTTTTCTTCGACCGAAAAATCATTAAGAAACATTACCCCTTATTCATTAGGTGATTATGAGATTTTACCAATAGAAATTGGAATAATACTTTTTTATGATCTATTATTTAGATTTTTTGAGAAATTGCCTCAAATAAGTATCAATTTATACTACGAAAATGGTGTTAGATACCGTATTTTATGAATAGAAGCCGCAGCTTTTCTTTTTTTCTAAGAAAAGTTGCGGTTTATATCTTTGGGAAGCTTATATTTAAGAACGGCTTCTATTAAGTTCGAGTACCTTGACTTTTGTTTTCATTCATATGAAGCCATTATATGCCATATGCTACAATTAAAATAGAAAAAAAAAAAAAAAAGAAATAAAGTGCAAACTTTTGTAAAGATTGTGATATAAATTGCGAATTACTGTGGCAGAGAATGTAGATGACTTTACAGATAAGATAATCTAAGAATGTGAAAGAAAATTTTTTCGTAAAAGCACAATTTTTATTCAATTTGCGGCTTCAACTTATCCTCTCAAAAAAATAAATGCGAATTCTGATCAAAGGCGGCTTTTATTCATTTTTAAAGAGAATTTTTGCGGCTTCTATTCAAGCGCGGCTTTTATTTAGGGGCGGCTTCTATTCAAGAAAATACGGGTAATTATATGTTTATACTTAAGTTTAAGTTCTTCAATCGCATAATTTTCAAAAATTTATTATTCCAATCATGTTTTAAAGAATTTCCTATAATACCAAAGTATTTAAAAATATTTAAAAAAATTATTTCCTTTTTATCATCAGAAAAAAACAAAATATCCGAAAAACCAGGGCACGTACTGGTTTTCAAGTTGTAAATTAGTAATCCCTAAATTGATAATGTTTGATTTGAGGAAAACTGTTTATCAATAAATTCAATAGTAAGGAAGTCAGATAATTACCACAAAAGCTACACGTATTAGGACAATTTACAACCATTGCATCTTTTGAAGTTTCGCACACTCCTTGTGCTGCGAGTTGATCACAACTCTCTAGCTTATCTCTGCATTGATCTAAAAAAATTTCAAAATTATTAACGTTCGTTTTAAGTATCCCCTTATATGATCAATGTGTTTAATCAACATTATATATATCGTAAATTCTATTTTTTCAAATGATTTGCTATTTAAAAAAACATTATATATTTGAATCCTGTAATATCGTTCTGTGATTTGGGGAGTGCGAGGATGTTTGGTCTTGAAATTCGTAAAAAAATTTACGCAAGTTTTATAAAAGTCATTAAAAAGATTCTGTATGATGATAAAAATACTTCAAATATTTAAAAGAAACAGCGTAATTAAAACAAATTAATGTTTGTTAGTTCTAACTTTTTCTCAAATAAATTACCTACACCCAATTGAAAAGATATGTTGCTGAAGATTCTACATAAAATTTTTTTTTTAAAATAGTCAGTAATTTTCAGCAGAGGCTCAGTGTTTTTGATTCGAGATTTGAAGTTAAATAGCGATTTTCAAGTTTTAATTTTTCTAGATTAAGCAGACTTGTTTAAATCTAAACTATTTAAATCACTGGCGATCACAAAGGTTTTGTATATATATATAAAAGCTGGTGAGGATTTTATTCCATTTATAAATTACAAGGCACCTTCATTTCATAACTTTGTTGCAAGGGTATTTACAGACTTTGATCTGAGAAAAATAAGCTTGCTATGAAATTTTAGCCTGATTTATATTGGGCGTCAAATACTCTTATTTTGCTCATAATTTTTTACCGATTTGATAGCTACTAAGTTATCCTGGGAAATTTTCTCTTTTGAGAGCTTTATAACTAGTTTTTAAACTTGTTTGAGGATTCAAAAAATACTCATGGCAAAGAAAACATAGATCCAACAACAATATATGTATCAATTTTGATGTTTATTGAGGAAGCGTTAGTTTCACTGCCACTTTTCAATGAAGACGTTCAGCCAATTTTACATTAGTGCTGTACTAGAGAACTCTACTTACAACCGCTTAAACCTTTCTTCTGAATATGTTTATGGTTGCAAGTATAACAAACTTTCTTACTTTCATCTTGTTTCAACAATACTTTTCCAGCATCTTGAATGTGGTGCTCAATGCTCTTCAATAGCATTTGTGAAACTTCCTTTTCGGCTTCTTGTACCCTGTCAACTAAAAACAAATAAAACTTTTCGATACAGCAAGCTACCTGTGGAGCTTAAACCGCAACGATCAAAAAATAAGAATTCAAACTACAATTAAACATCTGTCAAGTAAGTGTTAGTTTTTTTATGATGTCGCTATTTCGACTTAATGGTGAATAAAATTATGAAAGAATTATTATTTATTTAAAGTTTTATAATAAAACAATTACCTATACTTTCATCAACAAGCTTGTTAATCGCATCAGTCGCAGCTTTTAAGTGGACACCTGAAAATGAAGATTAATTAGTCAAATAATAATTATGCATGTTTTCGTTAAATTGCATCAATTAGCTATTTTATTTCATTTTTCCTAGTTGCAGCCATTTTAGATGGTTAAAAGGCATATTAAAGTTGAACATACTCGCAGTTTTATGTTGTATCCTTATAAAAAGGTGCCAGTTTCGCAAACCCTAATCAGAGAAAAAAGCGCGCTTCATCCTTATGGACTCGTTAGTTGTACATACTAATTAACAAAGAAATGCCAGATCATTCCAATTGATATGCACTGTTCAATACCTATGGCGTAGAGAAAGCATACTGGTAACTCGAAATGAAAATCAAATCAATCGAAAGATAAGGAAACGCCACAGCTATTATCACCCAATTTCATGGGTGCATAAATCTATAAAGGAGGTACAAATTATATGATCTCTAATCAGGACACAAACACGCTTCGTCCTTTCAAAACAAACTTGGGTTGTTCGGCTTTCCGTTTGTCAATCAGTATTAACAAATAACGAGCCCTAAAACTTATATAACGCTCCTTGTAATGTTGAAAACATGTAGCTCACAACACCTTTAAAAATTTTTAACTTAGGTGCCAATGGATTTGATTGCTAATATTTGCGGCGCTGTCATTTTTTTCATGTTAACTATGTTTTTCTAGATCGTTCACGATACTCCCACCATCGACAAGATTGTATTACAGTTATTTTGTAATTTTCTTATAGACATTTTCCAAGTAATTTTTCTCTAGCTTCAAACGTTGTACTTCTTGTCCGTCAAATCGGTCTTGCAACAATATCATCATTCACCGTATTTGTTTCTACTTTGTTTATACTATTGTCATTCACCTCTTCATTCGTCGGCGATGTCGGTATTAAATGAATTATTATTATTTATCTTATTTATTAATCGGTAGATATGACAAATTAACTTTGCAGTACGTTCCTGTTAGGTAATATTGTCTTTGCTGCTCTTACTTTTCCGTTATAAATTTTGATCAATTCCACAAGTCGTCCATTAATCTGGGCGTCAAATCTTTCAGTTGTACAACATCTCTAACTTATCGTTACTTCAGGGGTTGCATTCTTTCTGCAAAACTTCGTATTCAGGATCGTTTTCATCATTGTTTTCTTGGAGTGTTGGCAAACCAGTTTTTTTATTTATTATTAAAATATGCATAGGTGTAATCATTTTGTTTTGTGATTTTTATCATCGTCTACATACACAAGTGGTCTTGAAATAATTCTTGCTTCCACTTCGACTAGGATTGTTTGTAGTTGAAAACTTGTTAAGCATAACTTACGTATACTCTTTTTCAACGTCGTTTTTGTCGTCTCAACCAGTCTTTCGTAGAAGCCTCCCATCCAAGGAAAAAGTTTAATAATGAATGACCATTTTATGTCTTGATTACTTTGGTACGTCTGTACGGAATGGTCAATAATTACATTTCGTCATGCAAGATCAAGAGTGTTCTTTGTAACTTTAAATTGTGGTGCATTATCTGAAATAATGTGTTTTGGCGTTCCACTTCGTGCTACAAATCTTTTGAAAGATAATGTTTGCGCTGAGAAAATTTGATCCACATAATTTCTGCTTGACTAATTTCATCCGAAAACAACACTGCTGATATTCTTAATTTTAATCAAGTGTTGTTTATAAATCCCTGTGTATAAGCAGTGATCCATAACAGCTTTGTAAACGATGAATACTTCGTCTCTTCAATTTCAAATTGGCTACTGAGCTTTCTTTCTTGCTAATTCCAGACATTTCCAACATAGCCTGTAGTGATTTTTTCACTTTTACGTTTGTTTCTTCAGTTAAATTCACTATACTCTATTCGGGCCATTTTTCGACATTTCGTATCAACCAGTCTGGACCATGCACCAGAGTTTATTGTTCTTTAAGTCTTCATTGCTTTGATGAATTTGAGAGAATGGATATCAAAGTAAAAAAATATAAATTACCAAATTAAGCCCGAAGATACACTCAAAGGTAAGGTTACAAAAGTGCTTGGTTTGATTTGGAACACAACGACTGACAAATTGAAAATCTTTTCAAAAAGATTTGACCAACTTTAACCGCTTAAAACAAAAAAAGAAGTGCTAACTGCATTAGCAAGAATTTTCGACCCGTTGGGCTTGCTAACTCCTGCTAAGTTGAAGATGAAACTGTTCCTTTGGGAAAAGGATAAAGACTGGGATGATCTGTTGTCTAAAAAAGATATGAACCGCTGGAAGAGATTATATCGGAACACAGGCAAGCATATCTATATCAGGCTTTGTTGGAAATGGAGCCATTCGATTGCTATATTTTTGCGATTGATATAAGAAATTCTTCATTGTGATACTTTTTTTGTTCCAATTGCGTAATAACGGTACGTAGCAATTTAGATCTTAACATTGATAAAATGTGCCGCTGATTAGTGTCTTCCCCAAGTGATTGAAGAGCTTTTTATGTGTTTTTCTGTGGTATTGTAAAATGCTCTCAATGATGTTGGTGTGTATGTTGCCAGTGAGATGTTACTTAATTGGGCATAATGAGCATCCAACATAATTTGTTTTTTGCCATATCATTGTTGTAGCAGGCCAATCGCGACTCCATAGTTTCCATTGGTGAATTCCAGCCCATCAACGACTTGTCCAGCTTTCTCAAACAATTGACACTTTAAGTAGTTAAATTTATCAATGCTTTATAAATTGTTATTTTCGTGAATTGTCTAATTGAATGTCGCAGAATTCCTGCCACATCAGCACGTCTCCTCCAAAATTTATCAGCTCTAGTTTAGGTAATCTAAAGGTATTTTTGAGCTTTATCATCGTTTGTTGCTGTTTTTTCCACCTATTTTTTTCTTTTCGTTTTTTCAAGAGTTTTTACCTTTACTTCGGCATGAAGTTTCATTTTGTCTAAGTTTATTCTCACAAGAGGAATTCTTTCTTCCATTTGACTTTTCAGTTTAACCTCTTCTAGATGCAGTTTCACTTTTCAATACGCAGTCTTCCCTTGTCCTTTTCTCGTTCTTCAGCTTGATGTACGAAAAGTAATAATATAGTTATTTTCGAAATACCTAGTTGCTAAGTATCTTTGAAAAGAACAAATAAACAGGGAGAACTGCAAGTAAAAGTCGGATGTTCCACAAAAAAAAAACCTTGCAATAGTGTTTTTTCCCTATATTTAGTATAATATGGCTTTCATATGTTTACCCGCTATATAAACTTTCTTTAGTTTAACGACCAATAAAATTTTGAGACTTCCAAAAAAAATAATTGGTGTTGAAAAAGTAATGTTTCGTAAGAATTTGTTTCTATATTCTGGCTTGCGAAATAAACAAAGTAGTTGAAAAAAATTTTTTTTTTTTTAATTTTTGGTTACTTTATAGAAACCAGGGCAGTTTTGGGTTGTAAGGGAAAAGGCGAAAGAAAAAATAAATTTGTTAGCATTTATTGTTGATGATTTATTTCTTTTTTTTTTTTGAAATTTGTTGCTTTAAATAATAATAATGATAATCAAAGTTATAGTCATAATAAGCATCATGGTTTTGTTTTAAAAACACGTATATAAATCGGAAGAAAGAGATAAATATATTAGGAAGGAAAAGTTATATTTTTTTTGCTCGTATTCGTCAAAAGATTGGCGTATTTTTATATTTCTTTATAACAAATAGCATATAGTGTTAGTGAAGTAGAGGTATGAGATAAGCATAACATGCATTCTTTTAACTTTTTTTCCTCGTTTTTAAAAGAGGTTTTTAAAGATACAAAATATAATATCTTTTTTTTTTTTTATTTAACCTGTGGCCTAAAAATTGGGCTTTAAATGGAGAAGAATTTGAACTGAGAAAATCTTTACAAGATTTATGGTGTAGAGGGAATATCAAAGGGAGTAAAGAAAAACCATTTATTTCAAGGATGTTTTAACATTTTAATTATAATTAGGGGAGAGTTTTTGATGTGAAGTTAAGTGATAATTAATTAATTAATGGATTGTTAATCCTGAAATTTCCTTGGCGTTTATGAAATTTTTATAGGGGTCATAACTGGTAAATTATCATTACCTGTTGCATTAATATTTCCAACATCACATAAGCTGAGATATATAAAACAGCATAAAGGTATATGAGCTAAACAAGATTCTTCTGACTGCAAAGGATTAATAGAGGGAGAGGTAAAGGGTAATCATTTATTGGAAGATTTACTTCAATTTCATAACGGCCTAATAATGATAAAATCGACGCCTAATAATGATATAATACTTGCCTAATAATAATACAATACTTGGATATAGTGATATAATATCGCTGACGTAATACTCGCCTACTAAAGATTTAATACTCGCCTGTTAGTGATTTCCCTCGTTTAGTACCCCGGTTGACAGCAGCAGGCATTTTTCTTGCGATTTCATTTTGAACAAGATTTTCAACGACCTGTGCTGTAAAAGGCTCTTTTGCTAATATATTACCACATGTTAACAAAAACACTACAATGATACCAAATTGCTTACGCACCATTTTATAATTATCAGACCGTTTGTGAGAAAATAAAATCTACGTTAATCTTTTTGCAAACGTTAATCTGTCAGTTCCAAAGATACATCTACTCCGCCACCTTAGAACCATTTAATTTTCTCTTATCATAAATATTTAAACATCTAAAAACATTTTATAATTAATTAAAACATAAAATTTAAATATTTTTAAGCTGGCATGTTTATTTGATGTGGATGCTGCAAAAAACTACTATTGAGCATGATAATAATTTTTGTTTGAGAGCTCTAACGGTGTAACTTGCTCGGTTTAGTAACCCCAGAGAAAACCTACTCAACCAACCTAGTACAGGGTTCGCCATACGTTCATTGATCTCGACATCTTGCAGACAAATGTGAATTAAATAGAAAGGCATGTTGGGCATGATATTTCTTTCGAATTTTTATTGCTTAGATCTCCCTAATTGTTTGTACATCATATTTATTGGCTTATTATCATAGGTTCTGTATTCCCCAGAGAATATTTGAGAACTTTCAATGATATTTTCCATATTTGTAAAAAAAGAGAAGGTTTCATGTCATTTATGTTGACATTATGATTTTTGGAAAATTATTTTGAAAATTACAAAAGAATGAGTTATATATAAGTAAAATTGACGAACCCCTTTTTACGATATCACGTGGGAAAAACTTGAATAAAACAACTATTTATGTCGTTATTTTTTTCTCTCTAAACTTTCAAATAATCGCTAATTTTTTTTAAACAATTAATATATGGAAATTTGGAGCAAATATTCGTACGCAGGTGTATTTAATTTTTAATCTTTAAATAATTTTCAGATTTTTAAGAACATATTTAGATCCAACATTTCAGCATTTCCCATGTTTCTAGTTAGTCCAACTTCTTTTTGAGCACCTGAATTTTATCAGTGTGCTTTGATGATCACTTTGAGATGAATAATTTCTTTCAAGCATAGAAAGTGGAAAATGTAACATGCAAAATCAAGAAGAATATAAAAAGTTAAAAGTCTGTGAAATCACCTACAACATTCATGTAATTATAAGCTGCATGACAGCTAATAACCTTAATAATCTAATACTCAAAAATTTTATCTGAATTTTGTGTAGATGATGTTAAGAAATTCTATATGAGATCATGTAATTATACCCTTATTTATAACTATAATAGGCAATTTGAAGCATTTAAGAAATTAAATTTTTTAACACAGTAAAAAAATCTTTTAGGTTAATAAATGGAAAAAAATTTAAAGAATATGACACCATTTTGATCTGATCAAATGAAATCTTTTTTTGTGACTTATCAAGGTGTGTTTTCTTTCATAACCAATTTTTAAAAAATTTGCTAAAGAATTAAGCTATCTATAATGTAATAAGTCTCGTTTTTGAAGTCTCCCTAAATAGGACATATTTTTATTTTTTTTTTTATTTCTCACAATAGATTACATTTTTAATTATAGCATGAAAGCTTTTTTTTTGCTAATCATCATCATCATCATCATCATCATCATCATCATCATCATCATCATCATCATCATCATCATCATCATCATCATC
>JAUZNK010022047.1:8259-20564 GCA_035046665.1 Euphysa ruthae | reverse complement strand
TCACATACTTTTTGATAGTTTCTGATTATGCATACTTTTTGATAGCTTCTCGTTTCACATACTTTTTGATAGTTTCTGATTACGCATACTTTTTGATAGCTTCTGATTTTATACACTTTTTGATAGCTTCTGGTTTATACTTTTGATGGCTTTTGATTTTTTGTTTGAGTAATTTGCTACTTTAACAGCAAAAGCACGTAAAAATACAATAAACAGGTAAAAAAAAAACAATAAAGACTTAAAAAACAACAAACACATAAAAAATAAATAAACACGTAAAAAAAATAAATACATTAAAAACAACAATAAACAAAATTTTTTGAGGGCAAAGATATAATTCTTCAACTTTAATGCTTAACGTTAACTAGTTTACTTTTGCTTGCATCAGCATTTTACCTACCTGCAATGATCACATCTACCACAAATGTGCTTTAATTTGCCAGTATGATATTTCTGTCATAATTATCATCATAATATGATGATAATACAGACAGAAATATACTGGAACACAGAACTTTAAATTAAAACTGAAAAACTTTCAAACTGCTACTTGCTCATATGGTCATAATGTGAAAGCTAAGTAATTCTTTTTTTTTTTTAATTTCTAAGAGGTTGCTTTAGGGTTTTTTTTAAGAAGAACATATATGACAAAGAAAATGAAATTGATAATTGGGATAACTTATAATGAATTACTTTTCAGTTATCATGCAAAAGTCAAAAATTCAATTAAATATTTTTTTAAATGACTATATATGGCAAATTCCGGCCTAAAATGGCAAATTCCGGCCTACCAAAAAATAATTTTTTTTTTTTCAAAAATCTGAAACTGCTGGATTTCTCCAATTACTTTATAACTGCATGCAAAAATGTTGAACATTAATAGAGAAACGACATCTTTATTGTGTATCTTCGCTTAATGTTAGGAATGATTAAAGCTGATATTCATGTGAGATTATTGAAAATTTTTCTCAAGAAAAAATAAAACAGAGAGGTTTATAAGTGAATGTTTTTTTATCCATTGATAAAACAATTTGACATCCTTTAGCTGTATGATACATTTTAATATTTCTACATTCATTCATTCATTTCTACATTCATTTAGGCATTAAATAATGACTATTGGTCGATTAGCGAAATAATAGAATTTAAAAATTAGCAGTCTGTTAAAGCATAGAAAGAGAAAAAAATACGGGAATAACTTTTAGAGTAGTTTTAGACTAAAGTATAATAAAATTTAAAATTGGCTGTCAGATGTATATGATTTAATGATCCATCTTAAAATTATTATAGATTATTTTTTGGATCTTCTATGTAACTTTTTAGTCTCCTGGGTTGAAATTGGTTTTGCACATGATTTTACTTAAGAACAGAAAATAGACTACATACATAGCATCTCATACTGGGTTACATAGTACATATACATGGATTTAAAGTTGACCACATGCTCTTGTGTATTTAATAAGCATTCCAAGCTTATCCATTGCTCAAAAAAGCCTAAATCTAAAAAGTAAATCTAAAATAACAACCAAATTACTTCACTTAAAGAAAATATTAAACTTTATTAAGTCATTTATTTAAATCATAAGTTTTAACCATCTTCAAAAACTTTATTAATTTCGGAAATTTTTCAGCCCACTTATATGATTCTCACCTCATGTTCACATTTTTCAACTACCCGCAATTTTTCAAATAACCACAATTTTTCAACTACCCACAGTTTTCAAAACTACCTTAAATTTTTCAACTACCTGAAATTTTTCAACTACCTGATGTTTTTCAAATACCCATAATTTTTTAAAGTTTCAACTACCCACAGTTTTCAACTACCCACAGTTTTCAACTACCTGCAATTTTTCAACTGCCCACAGTTTTCAACTACCTGATGTTTTTCAACTACCCATAATTTTTCAACAACCCGTAATTTTTCAACAACCCGTAATTTTTCAACAGCCCGTAATTTTTCAACTACCTGCAGTTTTCAACTACCTGCAATTTTTCAACTACCTGAAATCTTTCAACAACCCGTAATTTTTCAACAACCCGTAATTTTTCAACAACCCGTAATTTTTCAACAACCCGTAATTTTTCAACTACCTGCAGTTTGCAACTGCTTGAAATTTTTCAACTACAATTATTCAATCACAATTATTTAATCTGAGTGGCATGCAGAGATTTTTTTAAACGATGAAATGAAATGAGATAAAATAAAACGATAAAAAAAAATTTCCATTTATTATAGATTTTTCCGGTGGAAATGTATTTAATATTAAATACTAAACATAATAAAAAATAAATATTAAATATTAATAACATCACATGCAATGTTTAAAACTGTTTTCAGTTCAAATAAAGCATATAAAATCGTTTTATTTTTATATTTCAAATAAAAACCATTTCATAATATTTTTAACCACAAAAATGTTGATGCTATTTCCCAATAATTTATACTTTTGTTTATCTGATGTTTCACTCGGAAATGTAAAAAAAGAAGGGAAATTCATCAACATCAAAATCTCACACGGTGTAAAAAACCGTAACTCTAAGCTGTCCAATAATGCCAATTTTTCGTTGTCATTATTGCTTACCAATTTAAGTTGCTTAAATACTTCCTTCACCTCTGCTAAAGTTTTACTAGTTAAAACTGATCCGGTGCCTTCAATGAATTTACTGTATGCTTTTGTGAAACAACAGGAGTGACAAGAATCAAGATTTATAATGTCTAATAATTCACCATAACGAAGTAATATATTATTTGAGAGTCGATATTTCAAAAGATTATTTTGACAAAAGCTTTGTAAATTAGCAATACCATTGGCAGCAAAAACATCTTTCACGGTCAGCTTTTTACAGCCTATTAACTTTGTTTGTAACAACTTACAAGCACATGGCTGGACAGAAACGCAATCACAAGTACTGTTACTCTGATTAACAGATAAAGACGCCAATGTTGTTGCAAATGAGAATGATTCTTTTCGCTTAGCAATGAGATAATATCGCATACGTGAGTTTGGAAAACCAAAATCGCTAGGCGATATGAGAAACGATTGGTAAAAGTAACCTCTAGCTGTAAGAGCAGATAGAAAATCATCACAAGTATCAGCTGTTTCAAAACCCTTTACGTTTTCCAAAAAGATGTATGCAGGAGGTTTTTTCATAACAGACAATATGTCTATAATATTATAAAAACTTCTGGAACGTGGATCTTCAGATGCACCTTGTTTACCTAATCGGGTAAAAGGTTGACATGGTGGTGATAATGTCCACATGTCAGCAGAATATTTATCCAAATCATCTTCTGTTAAACCTTCAATGTTTTTTTGCTGTAATAATGTACCAGGGAAGTTGTGTTTGTACACAGCATTAGCCGACGTATTTATTTCAAATGCAGCCAAAACTGTAATAGGGATTCCAATCTGTTTTAAAGAGCAATGGGTACCACCTATACCACTGTAGAATTCCAGTACATTAATTGGATTTTTCATCTATAAACAAAAAACTAATATAGTGCCTAATAAAATGAGCTAATTTCTTTTTTTTTTAATCAGTTGCCTTTTTCTGCAAGGATAAAAGCACAAAGATAAAGATAAAGCAGGTCATTCACAAACTGAGAAAGATATTAGTTGACATTAGACTATTAGATTTGAGATTATAATTAGCAGGAAAGCAATTAGAAGGCAGAGAGTTCCACAAGTGAGAAGTACGTGAAAAGAAACTTGATGAATAAAGGTTGTTGTCAAATTTAGGGATCTGTCAATATAGAACAATAAAAATGAGGCTACATTTCTGCAATGGGAAAGTGATTCAAACAAAGATCAAGACCAACAAGGTCTGAAATCGGTCAGGAAAATTTAGACATATTGCAGAGGCTCCTGCCAAAAAATGGGAACAATACATAGTTGAATGGTAGGCTTATAGATATAAAGTATAATGCTTGTTGGGCAGAAGAAACCACCACACCCAAAATAGATACCCAACCTCCATGACAGCAGATTTTGCAATGGATTCAATCAGGCACTTTTGTAGCAGGACTACAGGAATTTCAACAGGGCAGTAGCTTCAGTAGGTTTATTAGTAATTATCATAACATCACACTGGGTTTATATGAAGTCTCATGCCTTGTTTGAATAGCTTGTACAGAAGTTTAGCCCAGTCTGTTATTTTGCCTATAAATTATAACCTTTTGCTTTAGCAAAAGCAGTGTTACGGTCTCAGAAAAGTGAGTCGATACAGAAATTCAAGCAGAACTGGGAACTTCAAATGCAACACCATTTAACAACTGTTGATGAAGCAGCCTCCCTAACAGGTTACTAGCTTGGGCTCCTTTCTACCGGTCGGCGATGTAGAAATCAGGAAACTCGGAACCCTAGTGTACAAGGCCTTCTAAAGGCCCAACCCTAAAGTAACAAGACCCAGATGAAAGTCCCCAGGTTACTCAGAACATAAATTTAGTTTTATTTCTTAGTTACATTTAATCAATTTTAATTCTAAAAGCTTAACAGAATAAATTTATAATAAGTTTATCCACAATAAATAGATTTTAAAACTTACCTCAAAATTCCAAATAGAAAATATTATTATTCTAAAAGCATTACTATATTAATAACCTTAAAATTTGTAATTTCTAAATTTCTTAAAATTAACTTTTATATCTATCATTATGAACGGTGTTCTAAGCTTCTGACTTTCTGTTTTAAATTACAATTTGTAGAGTCGAAATTGTAACACAGGGAATTACTCCAGATCAAACTTGTTTTCAATTACATTATTAATGTATACCTTTAAACAGCTATTTCAAAAATAAGACATTTATCATCTGTTTTGAAAACAGTTTTACAAATACAAATTCTTATAAGCATCTAATAATTGGTTTAAAAATAAATTCTGTAAAAATCTTATGAAAAAATAAACATTCTCTAAAAGTTTTCTAGTCACGTTATTATCAACCTCCTGAGGGATTTTTTTATCTATTGACAAAATTCAATGGCTTGTTTAAAGCAGCATTAACAACTTAATACGGGAACTGTAATTCCTGGCAATTTCAAAGTTAATTACCTCCAAAATAAAAAACAACAAAGAGATTAAAAGTATGTTCACATTGTACGGTTTTAAACTACTAATCGTGAAACCAATATGTATAAATGTATAGCCCACAAAGACGTTGCAAAAGTTAATCGATATGATCACAACAAATCAACCCTCTCTTATAAGTGATGTTATTGTTTTCACTACTTTTATCAGTTATCATGACATGGATGGATGCATTTCACAAATCTGGCAATGTGAACTTTCAACCTATATCCATTTTTTCTGTTCTTTCAAAGCTTCTTGAGTATCTTTATAATAACTTTCTCTTAAAAAACTGTCAGTTTGGTTACATAGCACGGTGATCAACAAAACCAGCAGCCAACCTGCTTTCTGACAATATCCGTCAAAATGTTGATAAGGTATGACTTGTGTGCACAGTTTTTGTTGATTTATGGAAAGCATTCGATACTTAGTTTGTTGTTGAAGAAACTGCCAGCATACGGAATTGTTGGAAATGAACTACAATGGAAAATCGATTAAATTTTCTAGTGTAAACAAATAGTAGATTTTCAAAGTGTTCACTCCAAGGAAACATCAATATTTATAGGTGTTGCTCAAGGGTCTATACTTGGACCTTTGCTATTCATTATGTTCTTGAACGACCTACAAGAAGCGTTACAATATTTACAAATTATAAAATATGCAGATGATATTGTTATATGCATTGCTGACAAAGATATAACACTCATAAGAAGCCACTTCAATGCAGATCTCATGAACCGTTATTTTAATAGAAACAAATTGATCATTATCTTGCAAAAAGGAAAAACAGAGTCAATGTTGTTTGGTACTCAACAATCAAGAACTTGACGTATCTTATAACAGAGTAAAAATAAGTTTTGTTATTTTTCAAAAATACCTCGGAAACATTATTGATAACACACTAATTCTCGACCATAACTTTGATTCTTTATTCAAAAAAGTCAATGGACGTTTGGGATTTTTATAGAGATTACAACCTTGTCTAAATTTAGAAGCTGCCAGGAAAGTGTATGTTAGTATGATAATACCTTTGCTAGCTTGTTCTGGTACCATCCAGTTAAGCTTCACTAAGACGAAACCACAAAAAATATCTTAGATTGAAAACAGAGCTACAAAAGTGATATCAAATACCAGTATTCTACCCAACATCCACAACCAAATAAAGAAAGAAGGCATCAACTAAAAGGTTTGTCAAAATTACAAATATTTTGAACTAATGACACTCTAAAAATACTAGAAACAGTCTAACTTTATACATGCAATCAATTACCATTAAATATAAAACAGAGAAAAGGTAACTCTGTTTACAAGAAACTTTTAAAGGCACATTTTATGTACTTATTTTTAAATTTCATGCTTTTTTACATCTTATTTCAACTTTTATATTTTTAACTTATCTATATTTCTAACAGGACAAACGTTGATAGCAGATGAGTTTATTTTATCGGATATCCTGTGTAAATATTTTTAATTTATAAAAATAATAACAACAATTTAAAAAAAATAAATAAATAATAATAATAATTTAAAACATAAAAATTCATAAAACATATTGATTTATGTCATTTATAAAAAGTTCCCCAGCCACACAGTTAAGTTTTGCTAATAAAAATTAACTCTGAAGTATTAAGTATTGTTTAAATGTGGGTGAATACTTTTAGGATAAAGAAAGCAAAAATTTAAAAGCTAAGATGTATTTACCTGGCTTTTCATACTATTAATCGGATTGGTAGGTCTGGACCTCTCTAAAGGTAAACATTCAATTAAAAAGCTCTATTTCAAACAAACCCAAATCTCATACCTAATCTCAAATATACCACTTTCTCAAACAATTCCCTGAAACTGAAGTAGGTAATTATGTCATGTAATGTTACAAAACCTAAAAAATAAAACTATTTGAAACATTTTGATATATCTGCATTTTCTGAACAGTCTAATGCTGTGTTACCATCAACATCTGTTAAATATGTATCAGCACCAGCTTCTAGCATTAATTTAACTATTTCAATCCTATCACAGGTGACAGCGTAATGTAGACAAGTCTGCAATTCACTATCAACTATGTTAATGTCACATTTAGAACTGATTAAGTAACTAACAATATCAATATGACCTCTATCTACTGCCCAATGAAGTAACGAAACACCATCGTCATCCTTACTGTTTAATAACGATGGAGATTGAACTAAAAACGTCTTTATTTGTTCTAAATCACCAGCTTCGCAATAATTAAAGACTGTTTTGTTATGTTCTTCAATATCATCTTCATTTTTCACATTATACATTGTACTAACAGAAATGCCCATACCTTCGTGTCTTTTTGCAGAAGACTCTGTGATTTCACTATATTTATCCCAGCTTTTATCAAGTTTTTGAACGAGTTCAACGTAGTTCAGCATGGCTGTTTCTTTGGATAGATCACTACATTTAGTCCAACTATTCCATTTTGCTTTTGCTGTAAAGTCCCAGAAATATGGTTTAGGAATATTGCATGGACCTTCAATTGATTGCTTGTAAAGACCATATAACATCAGCATATCTTTTTCGTCAACATTAGATAGACTGCGAACATGATTGGTTGCTTTTTTAAATATTTCATCCATGGACATTATTTTGTTACCTTAGAAAAAGTAAAATAGCTGATACATATTTTAGATGCAGAAAATTTTAAAAAATTTATTTTTGTAACTACAATCAATCAATATAGCTTATAAATTCTATAATTTATTCAATTTCAATTTTTAGTGTTGTATGTTGACCAGTGTCTCCAGAAATTATTACAGCTACACCATACCGTATCTTTTTCATAAGCTTGTAAGTAAATTAAACTTAATTTAAACTTAATCACTATGAAACAAAAAAAACGCGGACTGAATTTTACCTTTTTTCCCTTTATTTTTTCGCATAATAAAAAGAAAAGGTATACCCTCCATAGTTCTTGAACTTGACGAAGAAAATTTTAAAAAGCCACAATATCTGGGCTCGGTACTAAAAAACAAGGGTTTTTGACAGTTTGGCTGTTAGGTGAAAGGTGGCGGTTAGGTGACAGGTGACTGTTAGGTGACATATGGCTGTTAGATGACAGGTAGCTGTTAGGTGACAGATAGTTGTTAAATGACAGGTGGTTGTTAGGTGTCAGGTAGCTATTAGGGTCAAAAGATGGTCCTCTAAAAAATAAATTCTCAATAAATATTTAAAATTTTGATTTTTGTCAAAATAAAAAAATATTGTTTTCAATCATACAAACTTTCACAGAACAAAAACAAAAAATTTCCAACAAAATCTTTACATTTTGAGGGGTCTGGACAGGATATAAATTTAGAAATAACTGTACATAAAAAAAAAATGTGCATGGTATCCTCTGCGGGTCATATACCAAAAATGATTTAATTATACAGTTTCTATGCCAATGAAATGATAAATTTTTTACGATGCCATATAATTATTTCAGTGGCATTACGAGATACATCAGTGAAAACAAGAATGGTATAACAGAACAATCTTCAACACAAGCGATCTAAATACTGTTTTTGAATAATGTTGTAAAGAGAATTGTTACACTGCTATAAAAAAAAAGCATACAACTGTCCTAAGTGTTTAAAAAAAAGAAGCATGAAAATTTCAATCGCAATCATTACAACGGGATGATGGCAGCACGCCCCCCTTTGTACAAGTTAAAGATTGCCTTTTGGTGGCCTATGAACTTTTTACAAAAGTGTACAACACAACATCTGACCTTTACATTACCAGATTGTTCTACCTTGTTGACTTTGTAGAACTCCTTAACAAAACATTACTTTAAAATCATGCAGACTCTAAAGAAAGTTAGAATATAAAGGAGCTAAAATAACTCCTATGATGGGTAAATATAGATAGTATATATTTCATACAGCATGCAAAAGCTTATTTACAGCAACAGCATTAGTGAGTTTGAGGAAAAAATTTTTTTTTAAGATGGATATTACATTTTGAAAAAATCTGAGAAAATCAAAAATTCTAAAAAGTATTTAGAGATTGATGGAAATTTGCAGAAATCTAATTTAACAATCAAAAAATTTATCACAAACAAAATTTTCTAACAAATAGAATTACGATCAAAATTCATGCTCTTTTGGGCTGGACTTTGGACCCAACAGATTTTATTAAAATAGTCTATATGCAATTACGATCATTAAAACATTACAGAGTTATCTTATAAATATCAGACGCAAATTTTTGGTAAAAAAATTCATTAGATTTCAGCCAAGTAACGGACCAAACAATGTGGTCTATGTAATTCGGAAAATCAAATAAATTACAAAAGTCCCGATAGCTGTTGTCAAACAATTGCAAAATAGAAATACTCATGAGATTTTTACAAATCTTTAAAAAAATTAATATATTATTCAGTAGAATAATTACTACATTATTCACCTTACCACTTAAAAAGGCAAAGTATAAGTAAAAAAAATGCTTCAATGAAAAAGGAAAGTTTCTTAAGACTGAGAGCTATGAATTGAAAAAAAAAATTCCTCCCAATACAGAATTGTCTTATCATGCATTCAATACTCACATCAAGGTGTCTTATTTCAACCGACCCATCTCTAGGTAACTAACATAGGTAACCAACATAGGTAACCAACTCCAGGTAACCAACATAGGTGCAGGAAATTTGTTTTAGGAATTTGATAAAATTTATTTTTAAATATCACCCATCTCCAAAATCAGAGAGTTCATTGAACAAATGATAAAGCCATCACTAAATCACTTATATTTTCATGAAAAATTCCTAAGAAAGTTGCCAATGAATAATGGCTGACAGAACAAACAGACATAAGTGAAATAAAAGCAACTCAAAAAGTATGAATAAACATTTATGAGTAAAACTTATTACTTAATTAATATTACATAATTTTAGCTTACTCAATTCGTTTTAATGGATAACCTACATTTTAAATTTTGCACCAGAGGTTCGTTAAGGTTACATTATTATTATTATTATTATTGTTATTATTATTATTATTATTATTACATTAATATTATTAAATAATATTTAAATATTTTTTAATTATTAAATATTATTAAACAACTAAGTTATATTATTAAAATGAAATAAACAGAAGTAAAATGTCACAATTACATGCGTTATGTTTTTAGAACTTTTATTAGACATTTCATTGTATTAACACCTTTAATTTTTTGTCTGTTATTGCATCTACTTAACACTTGTGGTTTTGAATAAATTTAATACAAATTCAGACTCTAAGTTAATAACAAGTGTATTTTGACTCCAATACAATTAAATTTACAATAAAATCTAACTAACAACAGTCTTCTTTTTTTTATTTTTAAGGGAGACACTGACATTCTTTTTTAAACTTCCAGTTGACTTTTTAGGATTTTTGACTTTAAGAGTTTTTTCATCTTTGACAGCTAAATTTTTCTTTGTCTTCTTTACTTTTTTAACTTGACCATAACCTGAAAAATCATACTTTATTCCGAGTTCTAAAAGTTTAGCTCTCCTTTTTAAATCCCTTTGCTTGAGTCGCAATCCCGCTTTCTTTACGCTTGCTGCAGATTTTGCTTTATTATGTATACAATTTGCTTGTTTTGCCTTGTTTACCCATACAAATTTCTTGTTAGCTCCAATCCAAAGACTAGGATGCAGCTTTTCATTTGGGACAAATTCACATTTCAAAAGTTTTTCAAACATCAAATAATTGTTCATAGCATCAGCAGCAATCTTAGCTACATCTGCAGAACCAAATTGGACATATCCATAACCTTTGTGACCACCTGTTTTCTTGCTTCTAGCCAAACGAATCTTGTTGACAACACCGAACTGTGAAAAATAAGCTTTAATTTCGTTTTCGTAAAAACCATGAGGAAGATGAGCGATATATACTGTCCCAGTATCATCACTGCTATTAGTCTTCAATTTCTTGACCTTTTGATCGAATTCCAATTGTTTATCTTGCTCTAAAGCAAGATTTTCATCAGGAGAAGAAGCCATCTTGTTTGTCTACTCTAAATAAATTCAATAACCATTAACCTTGTCTGTTACACATGTTAAGGCTGTAAATTTTAAAATAAACGTTTACCTTTCTTGAAGTGTTTGTCGCGAAAGCAGAATACGCTTATGAATAAAAGTTACAGTTACACAATCATTGAAATAATATAACAAACAGAAAAATTTTTTGAGGTCCGTATTGCTAAGCATGGATTTCATGCACTTTCTCAAAATTGTCCGTTAATGATAAATCAGATCTATTCAAGCAAAAAAGAAAAAGTGTAATTCAATACCTAGTAAAGATTACTGTAATTGATTGCTGCAAAATATCTGTGAAATATAGTGTATTTTGGCACTCAGAAATTTTAAATATTTAAACTCTGAAATTTTAAATAATTAAACGTCGCTCAATACAAAATTTTATAACTCATAATATGCGTTTTATCACGTTAATAATATTCAAACTCTATTTAATATTTTTTTTTGCTAATATTAATTTCAAGGAACATTACAAAACAATAATTTTAAGTTTCATTTTTTTTTTTTTTGGTGACGCTCCATTTAAGGAAATATAATAAAAAGTTATGAATAATGTTCATTATATCTCAATGGTAAAGTCAAGTGACTCCAACAGCATATGCATTTTTAACAAAGAGAGTATACCCAGATCACTTTTGGTTAAAACCCTTAAAGTGCATAATTATTTTTTTTAGAACTTTAATATAAAACTGTTGATTAATGCAGAAATAATCTTTTTTAAATCCTCAAATCATCTTTTAAAAAATAAACTTCCCAAAATAACATGAAAACACCTGAAAAAAAAATTTTTCATTTTACTCAGAAAATTTTCACATAACAACTTTATTACCAACCTTTACATGGAAACAAAAGCTCACTCCTAAAATCTTCCTAAATTTAATCTAACTAAATCGGGAGATGCCTTATAGTAAAATTTCTTGATCCATTCTTTGTTGATTAGTCATAAAACAGTTTATATGCTACCAGTTTGGGAAAAAAAACGCTTAGTTCTACAATTCTTCGTTCCACAAAATTTTGGTAAATGAAAATGAATATCACGAAAGAAAATAAAACAATCAGCAAGCACTAGTGACTAAAGGACCCCATGATAATAAGCAAAATAAAACAATTAGTAAGAACTAGTGACTAATGGTCCCCCTGATAATAAGCAAAATAAAACAATTAGTAAGAACTAGTGACTAATGGACCCCCTGATAATAAGCAAAATAAA
>JAUZNK010022036.1:0-20567 GCA_035046665.1 Euphysa ruthae | reverse complement strand
TATACCGTAAAAACTTTTGATATCTGTGTTAATTGTATACCATAAGAATTTCAGATATCTGTGTTAATTGTATACCGTAAAAACTTTTGATATCTGTGTTAATTGTATACCATAAGAATTTCAGATATCTGTGTTAATTTTATACCGTAAAAACTTTTGATATCTGTGTTAATTGTATACCATAAGAATTTCAGATATCTGTGTTAATTGTATACCGTAAAAACTTTTGATATCTGTGTTAATTGTATACCATAAGAATTTCAGATATCAGTGTTAATTGTATACCATAAAAACTTTTGATATCTGTGTTAACATTTGAAAAGCACTATCGTTTAAGTTTTACTTCCAAGTTCTTTTAACTCTTTATAAATGAATTAATACAATTAGATTTCTTTAAATGATTTTATTTTTGACCTGATTTTAGATTACCTCTAATATAGCACTTTTATAATCTTAACCCTTTCTGGTCTAAGCTTAAATCGGCAGTATGTCTCAATCCAAAAATCACGTTTTCTGACCTACTTTACTTAAATGGTTATAAAAACTGAACTACTAAAGATCGTTGTAAATGTTATGGATCGTTTTTTCTCCTAACTTTCGAAATATGAATAGTCCAGCTTGCCTAAAACTGTAAAAGTAAGGAAAAACAATAACAACAAAAGAAGACTAACAAAATGATCAACATAAGTTTAGTCCTGCATTCTCATTGAAAACAAAATTGTTATCCTCATTCTCTACTGCAGTAATTGCAATATTCTTCTACACTATCTCATCCACCACAGCAGTTCCACCCACAACCCCACGTCCAGATCTAAGTCCACCACAAGTGCTAGGCATGGACGCCCTGCAGCATGACCACGACAAGCTCCTCTTTCACCGCCTCTAATAGGAGCTTCTTGCTTACCTCTAACAATAATTCTTTGTTTCTATGAATATGACATCTAAGATCTCATCAATACCATTATACAACTATTCTTGGAGTTGCCATTTCACTAAAAATCAAACAACAACCATTCCTCTACAGAAAATGCTATTTACAAGCGGCTTGTTGTACGTTACGGCAAAATTTATCTAGAAGTAATGAATCAAAACAACACCTAAAAACGCTCTCAAATCAATGAGCTGTACTACGGACCATTAGTCCGCTCTGGTCAAAATTCCTGAACGCACCCTTAGACTGGAAAGGGTTAAATAATTTGTCTTACCGCATAACATCTTTGAACTAACTATAACTTTCATATAATTAAATATGATTTTATATTTTTAAATATAGTTTAATTGTACCAGAATTTTAATTGTTGGACTTGTAATAAAAATTAATCTAGATGACCAGTAAGAGCAAGAAAAAAAAAAGATCTCATTATAAATTGCCTGCCCTCTTCAAAAAAATGTTCAGGTTATTGTATTTAAAATTTCAATTTATTTTAATATCAGTCTGTTAGATTCATGATTTTCTTTTTAATACCTGATTGTCCTCTAAATGAGACTTATCTATAAGATCACACCTGTATCGCAGACCTTGTTGCAACTTCTTATTAACAGAGAATGAAGTTCTTGGAGATAGAACGACAAATCAACCAGACAGTCATTGCAAACCTAACAAATATTACAATAATAATGTTCTTAAAAATGTCAAATATGCTAAGTAGAAAAAAAGCTAATAAAAAATAATATTGGTGCAGAAAAACGCTTATAATAACGGCAATAATACTTTGACAATAACACTTCCGCTTGGATGGAGCTTTCTCTATTCTCAGTATATTCATTTTCATCCCAATTCATTTTTTTTTCTTACTGCTACTGAAATCATCAAATTTATACATACAAGGGGTACACCAATAGGTAACATTCTATTAATTCTGTATCCAAAACTGCCACTAAAAAGAAGGTTTTTACCTTGGCAAAAGAGAAAAAATGCATTTTTAAATTCTCAAATAAGTTGGTTACCCTCTTAAAAAGATTTGATATATAGTTTGATTTGGTCATTTATATCATATATTGAACAAGCTTTTGATAAACATAAAAGCTAAAATTAAAATAAAGATTTTTTTGAATTCAGAATGAATGATAAATATTAGAATGATGACATTGAATGAATGATAGAAATTTAGGATTCGAATCCTAATCCTCCAAAAATGAAGTTGTCAGACGTTCTTGTTTACAAGTCATAATCCTAAATTAGACTCTGGAGGTGAACTGACAAAAATTTACTTCAGCCACTCCCTAAAATGTTTTTCCCAACAAGTTTATATAAATTATACACAAAATTTCAATCAATTTTGTGTCAGGTTATGATGTTATATACGTCAATATTGTGTCGAGTTATATTATATACGTCAATGTTATGTCAGGTTATTATGTTATATACGTCAATGTTGTGCCGGGTTATGATGTTATATATGCCAACGTTGTATTGGGTTATGATGTTATATACAAAGTTAGACGGAAAGATTTTATTAAAAGGTAAGAAACTTATGTTAAAATTTTCTTTTTGCTACATGAAAGAATAAGCAAAATACCCAGATAGCTCAGTTAGTAATGCACCTGAATAATAATACTAATATATTGACTCAACAGACTTTTTTAGGTGTTAAACCAAACACCATTTTAAATACGTACGGACAAGCATGATAGGGTTAAATACAGTTATCTTATAGTCAATTTCAAATAATAAATTACCTGTACAATATAGCTTATGTTAAGATAATTTAGTTTTGTGTATAATGATAAAGAACGTATGCCATCACAAGTGATATTTGGGTGACAGGCTTCCAGGCTAAGCCATCTAAAGAAAAAATGTAAAATAATATGAAATATTGAAAATAAAAAAATAACATCTAAAAAACTAAAATTTTATCATTGCTATTATTCTTATCGTTATTATTCTTGTCATTTGAAGCAAATGTTAGTACAACAGTTAAACCACAAATATAAATAGTCAGCAGATTACCAACATATCTAAAGTAATTGATATTTGCACAAAACAGTAAAAAAAATAAAAAAAATTCTAGCTTTCTTAAAAATTAACCCTAGATAAATTAACAAAGGAAGAGAAGTATTATTTTCTTATTTTCAAATGAATCTCATTTTCCTCATTTTATACAGCCATGTTTTTAAAAGAACACTTACAAGAAACTTATATACAGCATTCTGAGAAGAAACCTATTAATTTAAAATCAAACCTGCGGACGAGAGCTAATTATTCAGTTAATAATAAATTAAAAAAAAAAAAAAAAATATGTACAGATTAAAAATATATTTCAGTCCAGATGTTTAATCCTCAGTGATTTATTTCAGTATGGTGGAAAAGTTAAAATTTGAAAAATCTCAAAATGTATGTTTAGCCAAACCCAATTTTCAACAGCCATCTGCTTTTCCTACCAAATTTTATTAAAAATGAAATTTTCTAGCATCGTGAAAAATACTTAATTTAATTAAGGACCTGGCTCCTAGTGCCTAGCTCACTAATTTAGGACTATGCTAAATCATCAAAAATGAGATTTGGCATAAATTTCAAAATGAATGACAAATTAAGTTAGCTTTTCAGTCATTCTGAAATCTTAACAAAAAATACTGATTTTTACCAAAATTTGAAATAAATGTTATTAGGATCTTTAGGAGTGTATTCAGACATTTTGCACATCTTGCACAATTTGGGATATATTTTTAAATCCATAATAATATAGATATAGATACACGTTCAGATATAGTAAAAAATTTTATTTTTAAACATAGACGTATTATATACCATTTCTATGCTGATTAATATTTATTAATATGGTGTGAAAATGCTTTGTTCAAAATATATTGGAATAACTAGAAATACAAAACGGTGGCCTTTTTCATAGGAATAAATATTTATATGCAATATATCATTGGAAAGATAATTTAATGCTGATTAATATTTATATCATATATATCATAGTCTAAATCATAGTGTTCTATGATCTGAAAATGCTTGGTTTGTAACTTAAAATACAAGTACAATTTTAAGTTGAGTGCATATTATATCTTTCTATTCATATCCATCGGCATCTTGATCACTGCTCTCCGAATCGCCACTTTTCATCTTCAGAATCAAATAAACCCTGATTCCATTTTTTGTGCAATCAGACACTGAAACAGCCGCAAAACTCTGAGCATGGAATTCATGATTTTGCGCAAAACCATGCCAATGTCTTTCAGTGGGAAGCTGAAAATGCAAAATAATGCAAATTATTTAAAAACAAAGATTCTTCATACTTTAAAATACTAACGGCTGGTGTGTTGATATTATTATTGACTGATGATAGGATATAACTTTTCCACAATATGCAGTATTGTTATGTTTCTGTTTACTAGATCTATTTGGAAAAAATCACCTTTACTGTTACATCGAGTGCTTCTCAGGACTTCATCTTGGCCAGTTTTAACATTTGCTGGTAGCATCATGGGCTCTCATATCTTTGTTGGTTAATCTTTGTGCCATCCATACTAAACCAAAATTTTTTTTGTAATCCATACACTAACCGTGCGATAAATGTTACTAGAAAAGTGTTTTATTTGTTGAAGTTAGAGTGGCTTCCCTTGGAGGTAAAGGTTTGTTAAAAACAAACTATGGGAATGTCTAAATTTTCCTAATCATTTTATCCTTGTGTCCGATTTTATACTGAAATCTAGACATCGGTCAATAAGAATGGTTACCGTCCCACCTTTGGCCAATGAACAGCAAAATAACATCCATCAAGTATTATAACATTGGAGTGATATTTCGAATCGTTATCTCAACTTTTAGCTAATTTTTTAAAGTAGATTTTTTTGCGGTATATCTAGGCATCACCGATATCACCTTTAAAAAGTCATTAAAAGATACATCACACGAGAAAATATAAGTTCAGTATTATTTATCTCCACAATCAGCTTGTCATTTTTCTTTCCTTCTTTCATTGTAACTAGAGATTTTGAAATAGGCGCTCTGAAACCTTCAGGTAAATTGAGTTTAAAAAAAAAAATAAACACCTTCAGTTGCATCAATAAACATAAGTTACAAACTAAGCATTTTCAGATTACAGTCTTTTATTAAATATTAATCAGCATTAATTATCTTTCCAACGATATTGCTGTGCTATATTCGCCCTATACCATTACGCGTACGAAGAACCGTGAATCATGTACGGCTTCTTGGTTAAAGATTGGTATAGCAACGAATGCTAGAACACAAACTAATTTTGTGTTATAAATTGAAACTTGTATATTTTTTTGAATTTTTGAATTGTTAAAAAAGAAAGTATATCTGAAAGTCTAGCGTATTTAATATTTACTTTTCATATGCCAATCTTTACATGACGTTACATGGTGCCCAACATTTTAAATTTTTATTATTAGTTTAAGATCTCAGTTGTAATAAATATAGTTACAGATCAATGAAAGCAGCGCATTTCGAAGGTAACAACAGGTATGAATTTTATTTTTTGCTTGATGTGTTTAATCCTATATATCGGTTATTTAGAAATACACATAATATATTTCTATTTAATTTCTCACATACGAATATTTCTGTTGTCACATTACATCACACTATACCTAAATAATTATTAAATTTAATTGCTGTACTGATTGATTCTTTGTGCAGCAATAATTTTAAAATTTCTGAAATTTTGACAAAACGTTTATATTAAATACAGTTATTTATTATTTCGACTACAACAGAATCACAGCAGATACGAGTATTATATGAGAGCTGCTCTCAACTCAGTTGCATTTTTCCAGAACTGTGTAAAAAATTTAACTTGAATATGATTGACACAAATGATATAACTATAAAAACTTTTGGGAACCAGAGGATTACTGAGAGACTAGATAAGGTCCTTATATCTTTAAAAACTATTTCTAATTCTTATTTAACTACTTCTATGCTAAAGACGTCTGTGAACCAAGTGGCCAACTTCTTAAACTTGCTAAAAATAAATATGAACATTTAACAAATTTTCTGTTAGTAATTCAAATGAAGAAAATTTTAGTCTTGATTTGTTAATTGGGGCTGACAATTACTGGGATTTTGTGGAGCAGGGAATTGTTAAAGGAAAATCTGGTCTGGTTACTTTAGAAACAAAATTTGGATATGTATTGAGCAGTGGTAGTGTTACAAAAAATTATAATGCTCATGATATGAAAGTTGAGTCAAAATTTATAGATAGGAACGTGGTGACGAAAACTCGCAAAAGATTGTTTGGGTTAATAGGGATGATATTAAAACTGACTTATATAACGAATTTAAAGAGCGAATTTCCTTTGATAAATAAGCTAAACGATGTGAGCTAGACTTGCCATTTAAAAATTGACCATCGCCCTATTACCTGACAGATTTAGCTTATGTGTTAAAAGACTTCAATCATTAAATAAGAAATTTTCTCAAAACAATGAATTATTCACAAAATATAATGAAATTATTAAAGAACAATTGGCTTCAGGGGTAATTTCATATGTCAACCTTTGCACGACATTACAAATATATTACATAACTATATTTGGAGATATAAATATTTATTCCTATAAAAAAGGCTGCCATTTTGGATTTCTAGAAATGCTAATATATTTTGCACAAAGCATTTACAGACCAAGGTGTTTTAATGAACATTAATCAGCATAGAATTATCTTTCCAACAGTATATAATATGTATATATGTTTGAAGATAAATTTTTTTTACAATATCTCAATGACGCCATTATGGATTAAAAAAAATATCTCAATTTGCCCAAGGTATAGAAAGTGGCAACACGTCTGAATATTCTCATAAAGACCCTAATAACATGTTAAAACCATAAAATCCCACCCAGTATTCCGGTTAAGCTAATCAGCCCCAGATAAGCATGTGGATAAGCCATATTATAATTAACGTTTTCAAGATTTTTCTCGAGTGTAAATTTTTTTAGAATCAATGCCGCGTAATTGGAGAAAATTTAACTTCTTAAAGGTACCAGCCTAAACGCACCTGAAGCTTTAAAGCAACTAAACCATATTGCAAAAATGTTATTTTTTGTTCTAATACAATGCTTAAACTTTTATGAAATAAAACCTTTTTAAATTTCCTAAATTTTAAAAAACAAGTAACTTAAGAAATAACTTATTACAAATTACTTGGGACTTAGAACTTAGCTGAGTGAATGTCCATGCCTGGCAGAAACTTTATTTACCATAGATACAAAAAAAATTAATAAAATTCATAAAAGCGTAAAAGGCCTGTGAAACACAAAAGATAAAATTACATTTTGTATGCGAATGTATTATCTTGACATATTTGAACTTACTGTATATGTTTGCATGACTGTCCAATACATTTTATCACATTATCGTCAATTGCAAAGTTTCGACTTAAATTTAAACGTCTCTAAAATAACAATTAAAATTTTCTGATAGGTAAGATCATCATACATAATCAGGAAAAAAAAAAACAAAAATGCAAAATTCTCCAATCCCTCTGCAAAGAGGAATTATTTGAACTATTTGAAATTACAACAACATGTTTATATTTGAAATGTTACTAAATTGGGAGAGTAGTTAATTGATGAACAGATTATTTATTTTTTTAATAAATTGCTTACTGCAAGGCTTGAAGCAAACTTACCACACAGAAGTACTACTCACACACTGAATGGAGCAATACCCGGATTTTAACCCACGATTTTGTGGTTGGGATTCAGATGCTCTAATGAATGAAATTTTCAGTTATTAACCAGTAAATTAGGATTAAAATAAGTGGCTTGCTGCAAGGTTTGAAGTCGCTTCTCCAAACTTCTTCACAAGCGCATTTTCTTCTTTTCAAAATTAGAAAATTCTTTTAAAAAAGTCTAAATATAAAATAACGCCTCAAAATAAAAAATATTTAATTTTTTTTTTTTTTTTTATGTTTAAAATTTTTTTTCACTAACCTGATTTTTATAGCCATTTTTTGTTATTTACAAAATGATATCATGATATAAACCCAAAATGCTTTGAACACCATAAACCAACTGCAGGTCAATTTTTTTTTTTTTTTTTATTATGATTATTTTTTTCAGCATTCACCATTATTAGGGTGAGCAAAGCTAAAGCGAGTCAGCGGTTTTATGAATGTTTATATTTATGATTACAATGAGAATATACAAAAAGTGGTATAAAAAAATATTTCTATATCTGATAAGCTTTTTTACAAATACAACAATAACACAATAGCACAATAAGGCAATAGCACAATAATGCAATGTTACTGAGTATAAAATTTATGAAGCTGTATAAGGAGTTAAGTTGAGAATAAAAGAATGACTGAATGAATAAAATTGGTTGAGCAAATTAATTTGTAATCTTTATGTATCTAAGACAAAAAAACAGAAACATAGAACATATGGATGACCCACTGCGATTATTTAAACTAAACAAAGCTTTCCATATATTGGGTGACCAACTTAATCTGCATCAACCTAGGGTGTATTAAGGAGTAGAGATTCATAGCGTGTTCTACTAACAAAAGACGTATCCAAAATAGGCTTGAGAACAAAACAACCCGACGTTGGACTTTGTGCTCTACATGCTATGAGATTTTTCACTCAAAAATATGTACTGAAAGTACATAAAATGGATATTATTTATTGAGTTTCTTTTAGTTAAAACAAGTATTTTAACTATTTTAGATTTTTCCTTTAATTTTTGTGAATACATCAATTTATAATTTATATCAATTTATAAATTTCTTACTTTAAAGATCTTTAAAAAATCAGCCTACAAATCAAGAACTCACTTTAAAATACAATTTGCAATTAAGGGCTAATGCTTGTTCCAACAAAAATAACTTGAAGCTTTGCAGGGTTTATATAGCCAGTTAATGACATTATAGCCAGTTAATGACATTATAAATATTAGCATTGCATACTTTATATGGTGTTATTTTCTGCAGATAAAAATTTCCCAATCTTGGATCAGCAACAATAAATATATTAACCCTGTGCGAGCCTAAGGCAAAATTCTAACGCATAAGCTAATTAGACCGGCCATTTTTTAGCAAAAAAAATATCTTTTTTACACTATTAGTCATCATTTGTTATATTAAAGTGTTAGAAGATCATTTTTTAGCTTATACAATTGGAAAAAGAAAAAAAATATATCACTAATCATCATACTCACATAACATATGCCATTTAAAAAAAAAAAAACTAAAAAACCAAAACAAAAAAAAACATAAAAAGGTAATTTTTGGATTTGTATGCAAACAAATGTGTGCCATTGAGATTTGCTATTGTTCCAGGCAAATGTATAATAATCAAATGTAAAAAACCATAAAAATATAACAAATTCTAAAAGTCCAACTCAGTTAGATTGACAGGCTTTTCAACATCAATTCCTGGCAAAGCTGTTAATATTTGTAACGGATGCATATTATTTCCAAGTACGGTATCCCCATTTAACTATTTGTTAACATCAAAACCAGGAGGGATGTCTTTACTTTAGAAGTTGGAGCAAAACAAACATGATCATCTGAAGAAATAACGTTTTTATTTTCCTCATTTTCAGAGAAAGCCATAACAATGGATTCTGCTCCCACTCCATCACTAATTTACTAAATTTACAAAAAATTTACTAAAGACATCCTCTTCCAAGTTCAGATCAACACCACTGTCTTCTTGTGAGATTATTTCACCTTCATTTCCATTTAATTTGCATGAAAATGAACTTGAAATTTTTTTTCCTAATGTTTTGAAACTGTCTGAGCAACCAAACCAGTTCTAAATATTTGGAACTGCCAAACTTTTCTAGAACAAAATTTTACGGAGAATTCTATAAAATTGATCACCAGTCCATTAGAAGTCGTTTACCAGTAGAAAATAGCCTTCAAAGTGAAGCACACAAAAACCAGACTTATCCGTGACTGAGATATTGTTATTTCATAAAAATTCTGGTCTTGTTCAGGGAAAGGGTTAAAAAAGTTAAAGATTAAAAATTGATCACTGTAAAAATATTGATTTTCCAAATAAAGCGTTTAACCAGTCACTTATTGACAAACCGATACAGATAAAATTTTTCTGGTTACTGAGGTAATTTAGAATAAACCTCAAAGCTCAATTAGCTCTAAGACCATATGCCTTGAGTTTTAAAATGAGTAAACTGTAAGGCAAACAATCAAATGCTTTAAAAATATCAATTAAAGCTGCTCCGATCTTCTTTTTTGTGAAGTCATCTTTGCCAGTTGCTTAGGTTTAAAATGTTGGATATCGTAACCTTTACGAAAGTGGATACTGCAACCTTTAAAAAAGTGATATAGATATTTAGTAAGTTTCTTAAAAATTTTCAATTGGTTTGTGATGAGAATCTTGAAACCTTAGAAATAGCAGGAAGCAGAATTATATTATAATAAATAAAGTTTATAATTATTATCAAATATTTAATAAAATAAATAAATATTTACTTATATTTACTTATATATATAAATATTACTGTAAATATTTACTTACCAAATCTTTAAGCTTTTTTAGTTGAATAAATCCATATTGTGTAACTAAAATATAATGCAACAATGCAAAAAATGTAATACAAATGTTAAAATGTTTTAAAAACACAAATAAAATAATCATAAATAAAATAAAATAAACAACAACGCTAAAACTTGTAGAAATCTGGTTGTCATGGATGTGAATTTTCTATGACAATTATATAGATTATCATAGAAATGCTTCTCAAAATAAATTCCACCTTAAAAGTAGACAAGGATTTCAAACCAAAGCACAGAAAATGAACTGCACAAATATTTTGTCATTATTTGAATAGATTTGATGGCTTCAAATTCCTATTAAATCAGAAATAAAAGCGAGCCGAACATTTTTAAAACAAGCACTTTAGTGAATAATAGACTCCCAAACTATTTCTTCCACTTTTATACTGAATAATTAAATACACAATAGTTCAACACAATCAAAGTCCTAAAAAGTCTTTAAGGCAGCATATCTTTATATATGGCTTTATCATGGAAAAATAACAAAAATAAAACAGCTTAAACATTGAAAAGAAGTGTAGTAATAAATATTCAATGGATTAATAGTATTTATATTATCTGTCTATCATTGACTCACATTAAATTTTCCTATTGGCAAAGTGGAGTATTTAAGCTCAGCATCTAAATTTGTTATGCATTTGATGAGAGGGACTTTGGCTACAAATAAAATCTAAATTAAAAACTGTTAAGCATGTACATATAAGTCTGATGATAGTAGCACAATTGAGGTTAATTCTAGTTGCTTGGTAACCATAATATTATATCAATATGTGTACAAAATATAATAGACAAAATTTCCCATGTTTTCAGGGTATGATCTTAAGTCTAAACTTGCCGTATCATCATAAATAAATCACAAGATGGCAAAGAGGAGTCAAATGAATAAAACTGAAATTCAAGACTTCATTTTTCATTCAGATGAAGAATCACTATCTGAATTAGTCTTATTTTCTTGATTCTGATTCTGAAAGTTCAGCTACAGAAGAGGAATTACTTGACAGCTCTTCTGAAGAGGAATTAGTGCAAATTCAGCAAGTTCAGCAAGGTGCAATGTCCTACATTGCACATATGCACTATACCTTTTCTTTAAGTTTTTCATACCAAAAAAGTGTTTTGATATGACTTTTATTATTTTTAGCTCATTTTATCATAGTATAGTTTTTTACTTCATTTAGTGCTTTATAATAAAAGTCTTAAATCGCCAGAAATCAAGCTTTATCGAAACAAAATGATTTTCTCAAAAAAAATGTAACATTACGACACAAAATCACTATTTTTAAATTAAACAATTAAGGGGTTAAGTGCTACCGTCCAACAAACCCTTCCCTCTATTATGTCTCCTTCTAAAACGACCCTTCCTCTTATAATAGCCTCCCTCTAATAAGCGCCTCCATCTAATAAGTATATCCTTTAATAAGCCCCTCCCTCTAATAAGTATGAGAACTTTACATATACAGAAGTGAGGCACAGTTTAATGTCATAGTAAATATACCTGTTTTACTCAAGTTTGTTAGCAAGAGTTCTTTGAGTAGCTTGCAATGCTAAAATTTAAAACATATATAAAGAGATAACTATTTTCAAAACACTAAAACATCATTTTGTGATATCTTAATCTTCTTCAAAATAATTCCAAACATTTAATGCAAACATGTAATTGAATCATCAGACTTATTGAGTTATTAGCTTTCACCTGTCAAACACAAAAAACCAAACAAAAAAAATTCTGACATGGATGCCTAAACATAAAAGTTTGTCACTGAACAATGAATACAATAAGAACAAGCACTATTAACTAATGAGACCCCCTAAAAAGCTACATGTTTAAAAAAAAAACAAAAGTCCAAACTCACATAAGGCAAATTTTGACAGGCAAAGATATGGGGGTATGGGTCAAAATGAAATGGCTCTACATTTTCAATTATTAAAAAAAATTTTTAAATAAAAACAAAAAAATAAAAAATGGTACAAGAGACATCATCATAATTTCCAACATTACAAAATGTCAAAAACATATTTTCTCAAGGAATTCAAATAATTTCAGCCTTTGGCTCAGAAAAAAAATTCCTCAGGAAAAAGAAAACTATACTTATATTTTGGTTCAAAATATTTTTAAATCTTTAATACATAATAAATTGAAAGTAAAAGTTTGTTTTCACTCTATAATATGCTATAATATGCTATGATAAAACCTTTATTTTGTTTACTATGGAACAACTCTTTAAGCTATAGATCAATTATTTTCTAAAGCAGCTCAAAGTTAAACTTTATGTTGAAAATTCCATTTCTATAAATTTTTCATAGCTTACTGATGTCATTAACCTTGTGTCAGTGATCCCATAAAGCTAAATTCAATTTCCAGTAAATTTATTGTATCTTAAAAATGAAAACAATATGTAAAATATGTTAAATAGTTGGAGATACTTTTAAGCCTTGTTTCAAAGTTAAAGTACCATGAGTCATTTCTAACACAGCATAAAATTTGAGCAGGAAAATACTTTTTCGATTAAGTTAAAAGATGGCTGTTTAAGGCCTAAATCACACCTGCAATAACAAGATGTTTTTATAGTAAAATCTCAAAAAATTTATCAATCTTAGAAAATAGTACGAAATGCACAAAATAAACAACAATTCTAGCAACTTGGAAATTATCAAATCATAAAGCCTTTTCTATCTATGCCATATTCAATTTCCTCAACCGACAAGATTTAACAAAACCCATGCATGTTTTACGAGACAAATTTCATTTTAGTTTAGTTTTTGTTTGCGCATAAAGATTAAAACTATTACCTCGCCAATATATACCATAGATTGATCAGTAATCGATAGACAGAAAGATAGATTGAGTGAAGACAAGGAAAAACAATTTTTTGTTAAGATATTTATTCCATCATCGCCCAACTAAAATATAAAACACAAAGATTTGTCTTAGAAAATTTAGGTTAGAAAAATTTGTTATGTTGCAGTTTTAAAATTTTTTGGTTTTATTTACCATTATTCAAAAAACAGACAATTAGAAATAGTGAAACTGTTTTCTTCGCAGGTTTAGCCCGATGACTTCTTTCTTATTATAAAAAAAAAAAGACAGACGGATAAATGATATCACCCTAGATTTTTAGATATCTTAAAAAATAAACCTGTTTGTGGTGATTTCTGAGCAAAATATATTCTTCATGAGCCCTGTGCTTTATTTTCATTTGTTTACATTAGGTTATGCATATTCATAGAGGCCTGATAATTGTGTAATCAATATGCTGAATTAACTCTTGAAACCTTTTGTTTTTATAAGAAACCAACTCATAGGAACCAAGTAATCAAATTGTACTCAAGAAATTTTAAATCTATTAATTTTAATATTATAAATAATAATAAATTAGAATTATAAATATAATATTATTAATTATAATATATTATATAAATATAAATTGCAGCAAAACCTTGATAAAGAGACCCCTCTAACTCTTAGTCTCTAAAAAGTTTCCTCAAAACCAAATAACTTTATGAGCGTCTCTCTCTCACTCATCAGTTTCTTAACAAAAATGACAGTGTTACGAACAAAAATTTAATCCAACTAAACTTACCCTTGCACAATTATTGAAGTTTGCATATTTTAACAATGGGCGGAGCATGTAAAAACACTAAAAAGAAACAAGAGGTAGATAGATAGATAGATAGTTAAACAGATAGATATAGATAGATTTATAGGTAGATAGATAAATAAATAGATACATAGATAGATAGATAGATAGATAGATAGATAGATTCTTAACTTAAAAAGTAAATTACATCAAGTAAAATATAAAATATCAAAAGATATCTAATATAAATGATAAAAATAGCAAATGTAATATGCTAGATTTTGCTCTGTACTTTAGATCTTGATTTTGCTTATAAAGTATGGGAAACTTGCAGAAGACCTTTAAGGGTCTTATCATCGAGAACCATTAAGTCAACTAGTTAAAAAAATGAAGCAATAAAATTTTTTTATTAACTGATTATAAGCTTAGTTAGAATAAAATAAAGATGTCATAAATGTCTTTGATAAGTTTCTTAATTTCATTTTAAAGGAAATAAAACTTAGATCAATATTTTCTCCAGTTGAATTTGGAAGATTGCTCCAGAGATCAGCAGCATGTTATGTGACAATGAATTTTTCATTTCTTTTTAATCTGGTGTGCACAGTTGATTATTAGACCTAGTGATATATTTACCAGAACCTTTTAAGGTATAAATATTCTGAAATATTTCAGGTGATTACCATTTTTGTTTTTAAATGTAAAACACAATATTTGAAAAACTCAAAAATGTTCTTTATATTTAGTTCCTCAAAAAGAGGTTTACTTGAGTGGTTGTATCCTTAAAGCAAACTGCACGAATAGATTGTTTTTGACGTCGATGTAATGCGAGAAATTTTGTTTTGTTTGTGCTGGCCAATGCCATATTTCCATAAGATAAATATGAATGAATGAAAAATAGAGTCGCCTTAATAAATATTTTGGTAATATATATCTAAATTTGTAAAGAATTCCTAAATTTTTAGATATCTTAGTGTGTACTGCACTCATTTGGTTTTTCAATGAAAGATTTTCATCAATTAAAATCCCAAAAAACTTTTATACACTTTCTCTATTTATTTTTTCATTATTTATTTGAAGATTCTGTATTATTGGAGGTATGTTTTTCCGTTGATATAAAGAAATAAGGATTATTTTTTCTTAGCAAAGTTTTATTTGCTTAAAACCGTTGTGAAACTTTTTCTAATTCAAGATTCATCATTTCCTGGAAGAGATTTTGAATTTTTTTTCCTGATTTGAATAAATTTGTGTCATCTGCAAGGAGTATCTGAGAATATCCAAGAAAATCTTTATAAATATATATATATATATATATCATTTAAGTATATGATAAATAAAAGCGGTCCTAAGATTGAACCCTGAGATATTCCACATTTTTTACCAAGTAATTTTGATGATTTTATTTTATCATAGCAAACATTTTGTTTTCTATTATTTAAATAACTTGCAACCCACTCTTTTTGTTTTCCCGTTTATCCAGTAAAAAGTTAGTTTTTGAAGTAGTATATCAACAGTATCAAAAGCCTTTGATAATCTTTATAAATCTATGAAAAACCCCTGGTTAAAAAATTTACTAAATATAAAAAAGATCTTTAATTTGTTCATAGGAATCTAGAATAATGTTACATTTTAAATCATCTAAAACTGCTACTTTATTTCTTTGAATGGATTTGAAAGCTTTCTTAATTTCTTCAAAAGATAGATTGAATTCCTTGCCAGGTCCTAAGGAGAATCTTGCACTTATAAGATAATTGGTTTTAACTATCAATATGGTTTTTTCTTGAATGATGTATACTTATATCTAGTTCTGACATTTTATCAGTCTGTGATATATATGCTGATATTTGTTACGGTTGTTTATATGGTAGTCATAAGAACAATAATAAACTTTATAACGGAAGCCACAAAAACTCAAGTTATAGGATATCACACTTTATTTAACTAAATAAAGTTTCATCAATAAGTAGAAACACCAATCTGATACAATGGAGAGAATGGTTTAGAATCCCACAAAAAACATTCAAAAACTGTTTATAAATTATCAAAATTTATGAGTTAGAATAATGAATTAAATAATTTATAGCAAATTTTAGCTAAATTCTGAATTTTAAAAGTACAAAAATATTAAAATAAATTTTATTTCATTACCTTTCCTGATAATCTAGAAGTATCGGTGATAACAAGACTTTCTAAATTTTCTAGATCTTTAAACATCCACCAAAACCTAGAGTGAAATAAATGATTCTTTACTAAATGCCAAAAAAAAGACAAATTAGACAAAACAAAAAAAAGCTTCAGAGTTTTTTCCCCAAGCATAACAGAAAACGGAATTTTGAAGAAGTTTGAAGGTTTAGAGAAGATTTAGCATCATTAAGAGCAGTACGTACGTGCATACATACTTACGTATGTACATACGTAGATACAAACATATGTCATACAAATGCGCACACACATACACACACATACACACACATACATACATAAATACATACATATATAAGATTTTTTTCCAAATCTGAAAACAACTGTCAAATTCAGTTTTTGTCACAACACCTGTTAAATCTCATTTTTTTTCCATAATCAATTCCTAGATTTAAAATTACTTAAAAAAAAAACAAAAAAAAAAACAAGCATTTATAAAATATATTTCATTGGAAGCTTTCTCAAAAACCTTACCCTTTCTCACCAACATTGAGACACCTTTCCATTCTAAGACTCTAAATAGAAAACATCTAGTACATTCAAAAAAAGTTAGTGAAATACATGATCAGGTTTTATCAGATAAAAACAAAAAGGATTCTTGAAGATTTTTGACAATATTTAAGTAACAACATTCTGCAGAACAATATTTTTGATTTATTGTCATTTATCGGGGGGAAAGAAAAAATTTTAATTGATTGATCTAAGAACTTTGGGTCTAAAAATGTAGAATTTTTGATAGGCAGCCACATAGGTGAAAAAGCACCTTCAATGGCATTTTAAATCAAAATAAATAAATTATGACTAATCCTAAGATTAATTGAAAAGCAAAAATCACTATCTTATATGACTATCTTATATCTTATACTATATTATACATGTATACGAAGTTCTATAACCAAAGCTCTTTTCACAAACTGGAAAAGAGAAACTGCTTATCCTGCTAATGGAATCAAGTTTGATAAGTTTGATGTACCAAAAAAAATATAAAGGTCAATAAAAAAAAAGCGTTTCCAACACTCACAACTGACATATGTTGATTGGGTCTTGAAACAATTTAGATATACTTACTTTACTATACCACAAACAGATTATCCTTGCAAGGTCATAAACACTACCAACCAAAGACATACGATAAAACAAAATATAACACAAGAACATAATTTCTGAAAAAACAGATGTCATTCTTTAATTAAACTTTACATTTTTTGAAGCTTGGATCTCAGAATTTGAATTTTTAGCAGGAGACCATACGAGTAATTTTTTTTTCATCGATTTTTTTTTTTTTTTGGTAATAACTTTCATGATACAAAATTTTTTGAAAATAAAATGTTGAAATCTTAACACCACATGCATACCTTTACATTAATGTTGAAATCTTAACACCACTTGCATACCTCTACATTAATGTTGAAATCTTAACAACACGTGCATACCTCTACATTAATGTTGAAATCTTAACACCACGTGCATACCTCTACATTAATGTCGAAATCTTAACAACACGTGCATACCTCTACATTAATGTTGAAATCTTAACACCACGTGCATACCTCTACATTAATGTTGAAATCTTAACACCGCGTGCATACCTCTACATTAATGTTGAAATCTTAACACCACGTGCATACCGCTACATTAATGTTGAAATCTTAACACCACGTGCATACCTCTACATTAATGTTGAAATCTTAACACCACGTGCATACCTCTACATTAATGTTGAAATCTTAACACCACGTGCACACCTCTACATTAAAGACTTAATATAATATTAATAAATTTTTAGAAAAACTAAAATTGTGCTTTTTTAGATCAGATATTTAAAAACATGAAACAATGGAAATTTAATTTTTTTAGTTTAAGTTACCTTAATCAGAGGAAGCTTTTCTCCCAAAACCTTTAAGGTTCTGCTTTGTATATTGGTATTAGAAATGTTTAGATGAAGCAGATTTGGACAGAACTTCCCTAGAATAATAACACCGTTAATATTAGATGACACCTGACTTTTATTTATTGCTTTGAGAAGTTTTTGAGCAAATTTTTTTTTTTCGATATACGCTTCTAAACACAAACATATAGCCAGGCGTTTTTTTCTTTGTTGTTTTCATCTTATGATTTGTATTTAAAAGCTGAGTGGCAAAGCTATGTAATGTGTGAATGACAAGACGTATTAAGGTCAACATAGTTATAATCACACCTCAGTTGATTTTTATGAGATAAAAATTATTTTAATTAGTGTAAAAATATACAGACCTCAAGAATTATTAATTCATGTGTATCCATAGATCAAATGCTATGTGACTATTATAAATTCTTCTAGTGTTTCAACAAAATTGATATAGTATTGTTTGACTATTTTAAACCTTTCTTAGGCACAAAGACCGAAACAAAATTTAATTCCACTGGTACGCATGAAAGTTAATTAATAATGTGATCATATGATCGAAATTAAAAATCATTTTTTAGGTTATCAAGTTAGTCAAAGTAATCGATTTATTACCAACTATAAGGTCTTTTTCCATAAGCCATGTCTTTCTACAGCTGCTCATTTTAAGTGAAATTAAGTGCATATTAAATTCTGACAAAGGATGAAGGAAGAATCAAATAGAAAAAATCTCACAATTGCTAAAACCATTTTAAAAGTAGACGGAAGGTTGGATAGGCAAACAAGAGCCTAGTGAATTCACAGGTTTTTTTCAGACTAAGTCAGAGGAGCCTACAAAAAATTAACAGTAAAGAATTGAAAGTTTCAAAAAAATTCACCTATTTTTAAGAATCCTTCTTCTGATAGCATATACGGAGAAGAAGAAACATTAAGTTTTTCTAGGTTATAACAGCTCTTCCGTAGCAATGAAGTTAAAATAGAATCATTTAAGACTAAATAAAACAAATAAAATTTTATGTAACTAGCATAATTAGTTAATTTGAATTTGAATAATAAATATATTAATAATAAATTTAAATAAATTTAAAATAAATTTAAAATAATGTAAAAGCAAATAATTTCACAATATTTTGGAATAAAAGTGTAAAAGTAAGTTTTTTCCACTGGATGCCTCACAAAAAAATGATATTAGAACTCTTTTTCAATCTAATATTTATTTATTAATACAATGTTGAAAAGTAACAATGTTTGAATAAAAAAAAAATTTCTTCTTTTTTATGAGTGAATATAATTCAGACATTAAATTAGTTCAAAAAATCATTTATTTAAGAATTAAATTTCATAAAAGAAAATTGTGTTGATCTAAGTTATCATAAGATGCAAAAATAATATTTAATACGTAAATTTAAAATATAAAATTAAATACATATTAATACGTATGTGTATGTGTTATCAAAAATCAATAAACAAGTAACAGCTTTAAGTCGTTAACTGTGACTGACTTAAATTTCGGTATTTCGGAACTGTTGTGTTGTGTGTAACTGACATATATTTCCGTATTTCTGATGTGATAAACAACAGACCATAAATGTTTCACTCCAGGCTGGTGATTTTAGTTACTTTATGTGGTATTTGTTTACAGAAATTTTTTCCTCATAATAAACTTTCTTTGCTTCA
The DNA here is from genome assembly GCA_035046665.1 of Euphysa ruthae. Classification (NCBI taxonomy): domain Eukaryota; kingdom Metazoa; phylum Cnidaria; class Hydrozoa; order Anthoathecata; family Corymorphidae; genus Euphysa; species Euphysa ruthae. The sequence goes on along the minus strand of JAUZNK010022036.1, from coordinate 732 downwards.
GAATATAGTGTGGTTAAACTTGTGAATGACTCAGTAAAGTTTTCTATAATTTTCAAAATTTTCCTACTATTTCTGAGAACTCCGACAGAAAATATCTACCATAGTTAAGGGGTTAAAAACACGCAATTTCCATTGAATTAAACCATAGAATGAGTACACAACGCTTTCAATGAATTCTGCACAGTGGACCCAGAATGTAAAATTTTGAAAAAAAAACATACCTACAAAACAATTCTTAAATACACCCTTGAAATTTAGAACTCTCATGGTCGAACAGTATTTCAATGATATATGATACCATCTTTTGCACACTAAAAAACATTAAACTTAGAATTAAGAATTAATTTTCAAAAAGACTGATGATTGTTTTTTTCAGCAGCCTAAAACAAGGTTAAAAATACTTTTAATAATTTATTGAAATGCTAAAATTATTAGTAATATTTCATTTTAAAGTTAAGTTATCATTTTGGATTAAAACTTAACTCGACCTTTTGAACATTTACTAACAACAACAAATCTTTTTGGGGAATTAGAATACGCATCATACACACCATACATACATACATACATACACATGCATACATACATAAATTACATACATTGCATACATTACATACATTGCATACATTGCACACATTGCATACATTGCATAAATTGCATACATTGCATACATTACATACATTGCATACATTACATACACTACATACACTACATACACTACATACAATAAAT
>JAUZNK010022025.1:0-20572 GCA_035046665.1 Euphysa ruthae | reverse complement strand
TTAGACTTGTTTATGATGTCTAAAATATTGTGTATTCTGTATAAAAGTCTTTTATCTCTTAAAATACCCGAAATTACTTGTATACGCATTTTTTATCCACTATAAACTAAAAATTTCAGTAAAACAATTATAAAAATAATAAAAATAAATAAAAAAATGAAAGATGTCATAAATGACGTCATAACTTTAAATTCGTATAAGCAACAGTTTTAAAAAAATTTTCTTCTCGAAAATCGCACGGACTCTGTGAAACCTCCAATACGTGGCCCACTAATAGGTAAAATTTTGTATAATAATAAAATTTGTTATTACTATTTTGGTATATTTTTCATTTTTTAAACTTTGGGCCTCTCTGCCCAGGCCTTAAAAAACGGCTTTGTAAAGCAGCATACACCTGACTATTACCATTCTTAAACTGATATATTGACATGAAATATCTATTTAACTCATTTAAGGTCGTTTTTATGTTTACTTTCAACTTACGACTTTAAACATTTAGGAGTCACATTTTGGAAGAGCCCTTCCAGAAAAGTATATGCAGTAGGTGAAACCATGCTTTACGATCTGGATGATGACACACACGATGATAGCCAGGGTTCTGTAAGCTCGAAAAGAAGAAAGATACCGACGATAAACTGGATGATTTGATATTTGAGGTGTCAAAAGTGAGGGTCACTTTAGATAGTTACCACAACGTCATTTCAAAACATAAATTTAGTTTATGCTTCTTAGAGACATTAGAAAAATGTTTTAAATGCGCAATATGTTACAAGTCACCTTGTGACACTCCAGTAGGGTGCACATTTTGTGAAAGCATCGTGGGGTGTGCCAGTGTTTATGAATGCCAATTTTAAACCTGTAATATATTTAGAAAGGATAAAGATAATATGATACGGTTTTTTGCAGAGTTTGTAAAAGTATCTGGAGATAAGAAATCAGTTATATAAGAATTTATAACTCACATGAAATACAAATGAACCAGTGCGATTCAGTGGATCTGCTGGGTGGGTCCGTGGGAGGAATAGGGTTAAATCCGCTTCTTAACACGAAATATATAATTGATTAATTGGACATGGGTTCACTGCCGTGGTGCTGGCAAGTCAGAAGTTAAAATAGAATTTAGGCCTAATTTTCTGCAAAACAAGATGTAAAATATGTATAAACAAATGACGTAAAGCATGACAACCAAACACAGACCAGAAAGCCCGTCTGGCCTTAATTTAGGCAATAGTCTAAAATAACTAGGTATCAAAAATGACAAAAAAAGTATCTATGCTTTTGGCCTTAAAAAACCTGATTTAGTAATCCTTTCAAACGCATCCTAACTATATATAGACATGAAGTTAGTTGTCTCACCCAAAATAGAATAAAAAGTGGCTAAGTGATTGGAAATTATCTCTGAACTAGCATTGAAAATAACATGGTCCAACTGATTGTTGAAAACATATGTGGAAACATCATTTAAAAATGCAAATATCAACCTTATGATGCCCTAAAAGATTCCCCTCTCCCAGATTAATACCGAATGTTGGTTGGGCAGTGGTCAAGGTTATAGGCTCAAGTCCGTGTTGTTTTGGACTGCAACAGACCTAGTTTAATGCTCAGATAAAAAAATCTTTATATATACAGCTTCAATTTTATTAACCTGACTTCCCGGTTTACTTTAAGTCGTACGTCCGTCAGATAGTTTTCTTTCAAGGTTTAGTTCTAATAAATTATAGAGTAAAGTTTTATTATGATACCATAAACGTTATTTTAGGATTATTTATATTCAAGACTTCACTCTAAAATAGTAATTTTCCCATTAACTATTAGCTGTGACTTTTTTTTCAAAATTTTGAACTTTTTAAGTTGACTCTATAGATTTCCAAAATTTAATAAAAGAAAAAAATTTTGATCCATCCGGCATGTCTACAACCATAATTATAACTTCTTTCATTTTCTGCATCTGATTACTCCCAATACACAGATACCACAGATACTTAAAAAAATGAGACACTTAAATTTGGACTGTGAAAATTTTGCAAACTGCGACCACTGAACACTAATTTATTTGACAAAATTCCTCACAGAGTGTTTGTATGTGCCAGGAGAATGTCTGCTTACTTCTTGATTGTAGCTACAAGTACAAAGAGCCTAGTCTTCAAGTTTTGATGAATTTGTAAAGTAAATCTCTTGCGACGATTCTACCATGTAGATAAGTTTGAACCAAATCTATCTAACGAAGTATTTATAAAGAATCACAAATGGCAAACCGTGGATAACAAAACAGAAAAAGTCTGCATTACTGCTGTTGAAGTTGCAGCACTCTTGGTCAGATAGAATTGCACAGGACAAAGTGTATAGCACTAATAAAAAATGTTACTTCACCAGAATTGAAAACTGATTTAATTCGATATCTTCAAAACAAGAAGTACACGCTTATCATTGATGAATCTACTGATGTTTCAACTCAAAAATATTTGTGTATTTTAGTTAGATACCTACTAGTTTTCTCAGTTTAATTGCGGTTCAGGAAACCACCGGAGATAACACAGTCAACTTGATTAAAAATGAGAAAGAAAACTGTAATCAATACTTGAAAAATTGCATTAGTTTTGCGTCATTTGGTTGGATGCCACAATTCTGTTTGGAGCAGAACTAGAGATTTATCCCCTTAGTGTGTACAATAAGTGTGTGTGTCATTCATTGGCTTTGTGCGTCAAATATACACTTTCAAAATTACAAATTTGTTGGAATAAGAGATACTTTAAAATTCTCAGTGTTGAGAAGTCTCAAAGCAGGTGTTGATGTTCCAACTGATGCTGCACCTTATAGCAAAATTGCTAAATAGGCCAGGCGATTTTGGAGGTAAGTATCACCTGGAGCTACAGAAATAGGGACATGGTTATTATAAAAGGTTATGAATTGAAGTTTTTGAAAATTGGTGGTAAACGGACTGGGGCGGGTTACTTTGATCTCCACGGCTCTCCATAGTAGAGGCGAGAGAGAAAATTTCGCTATATATAAAGCAGATTGAAAACCGGTTATTAGACCACAATAAGATATTTTAAATTAGTTCTATCAACTTAAGTTTGATTGCAAATAGATACTAGAGTTAATTAATTGTGTTAAAATATAATCTTTGAGCATGCTCTTCTCCACAGAGACCAAAATATATGAAAAACAATTATTGAAAATATTGTCGAAAATCTTATTTTAAACTTTAAATATGATCAGAGTAACTTAAATTTTGTTTTCATACAGGCATTTGGGCTTAATGTTACAAATATATACAATAAACAGGCCAAATTGCATTATTTAGCTTTAAAACATCCTCTTTTTTATCTACACATTGGGAGGTCCATAACAGGGCTATATTCCATATGTTATAGTTCTGTTCTAAAAATAAGAAGCTTAATTGTATTTTTCCTCCTTATATACTTAGAATATTTCATACTAGAGATTAATATTTCATATTATAGATTGTACAGAATTAACGGCAGTTTTTGAGAAAAAAACAATACGCTCTCTTCCACAGGGGCTATAATCAATAAACCCTTAAATATGACCCTAATTGCCGAAAATTTCAGAAAATTTAGTCCAGATTATGTAGTCTATCAGTTACTTTGTAGTTTGTCTTATGTATAAACACTATAAAACTAATTCAACAAAAGGAAATAAGTTTTTAATTAAATACAATAATGCTTAATTAATATTCTATATATTGTAGTTTAATAAAATGTTGGAATTAAACGTTTTATTAAGATATGTTATAATCTCCCATTTCTAAATAAAGTCGAATTTACTCTTGCTTGCATTTATTTTTGCTAGTAAATTATTAATTTTGCTTTTAAAGTAATATATATACATGGGAAAATATTGCGTTGTCCACTATCCTGGTGTAAAAGAATATTCAAAATTAAATGAAATAACTTCCCAAAATGAAAGTCGAATAAAAGAGGCTATGTGACGCAGATAAAAGGTGACAATTACCATCAACAACAATGTGATACGATACCTTATGTCATCGACCACTCAAAGCATTATATTTATCTAATCCGTGCTATAAGAAGTTTACACAAATTCTTAGTGGGAAAGGAGAAAGAGATGAAGATCTAAAAAGGCGGGTGTCAAGTCGTTCTTATACTTCAACTAGTTTGAGCACAAGTTTGTATCCTGCAGAATGTTATTTTTGCAAAAAAATCTGGTGGTAAAATCCAAAAAACTCCCATTAAAATAACAACACTGGTAGAACAAGCTACTATAAAAAATGCTGCAGAAATGAAAGATCCAGCAATGTATTCCCTATTAAAGGGTGAAGACTTATTTGCTAAGGAATTCAAATATCACGATAAGTGTTATAAAGAATTTACGTTTGGATTCAGCAGTTCCTTTAAACATCATCATCTAAAAGTAATGTACTGGACTCAGATGATTATGAAGCAGTTAAAGACTATATAAACACTAAGATACTGGAAGAAAACCATGCCGTATCTATGAGAGAACTACATAAGATTTATAATCTAAACGTTGATGATTTTTGATATAGAGGTAAACTAAAAAGTCGGATCATTAAAGACTTCGGAAATAAAGTTGAATTTTTGCGACCATCGCACGGTCATCTTCCAGATGTTATTATAAATAAGGAGTACTAATTACTGAAATGAATTTCAATAAGCATGAAGAAACTGTGATAACAGCTGCAGAGTATCTCCGTGAGAATGTTTTGAAATGGGATTTGCAATCCATGAAAAATGCTATTTGGGAAATACTCTGTCATATGATTCACAGCGAACTGCCACTGGAAGAGCAGCAAAAATTTTGTGTTACTTTATTAGGGTGGCCAGCAATTTCAAATAAATTTTTTTCAGGGGCTTTTTCAGGGAGATTTTATGATTTTCCAGGGGTATTTTGTATGATCCATGGCCCGTGAATAGTTGAATGAATCCAGTGATCTAAGGATTCAGCTGCCCTTCTTTAGGAAAATTTTTACTGCAATTTATTATTTGAGAAGATTATCAAAGTGTAGGACAAGGTAGCTATCAATTTTTTCTGGAAGCAGTGTAACGAACAGATAACTCTACCTAACCTGCCCCATAAGAAAACATTTAGATTTTTCAAAAGTGATCCAAATTAAGGTGATTAATTAACTACAGGGGATGGCAAACTCCCTGCTCCGCAAAAAAACCTCTCAAAGCTTCAGAAGATCCATAATATAGGGACTTGATTCATGTAATAGAGGAACAAAATCCCAACTTCCCTGCCCCCATAAGAATACTTTCACGCCCCCAAAATATCCACATCAAGGGACTTGATTAATGTAACCAGATATAACTTGAAGAACAGAAATCCCAACTCCCCACCCTGTAACACTTTCAGATCAGAGTCCTTCCTAAGCTGTTCAATTAATACTTGCTCATCTATTTTCTTCTTTTTGACAATGTTCAGCTCTTCCTTTAAAAGTTTCCTCTTGCTCATCACTTCACATTTTTGGTTATCTTTATTCCTGCATTCAAGATTAATCTTATACTTTGAATAGGCCGATTGGCAAGCAAGCAACAATTAATGGGGAATTGGGAAATCTTTTACATTTCCACCATATTGAAAAAGCTCATCATAAATCATTCTCAATGATGTAAGCCCCAGCTCTTCGAGATTTTCACCCATTGTTTGTTTATTCACATTGAAACCACGTTAAACTGAACTTTGTCCATGACACAAAGTGAATATGAACTTGCGCACATACCAAAAATCATTGTACAAGCTGCCACTATATGCATAGAATCCAAGAAATTCATCAAGACGTGTGTTCATGAATTCATTTTTATTAAGGGCAACAACTTTGACCAAAAATTGATCAAGCTGCTCTTTGGCATTGTCAGCTAGCTTACATAGCAGAAATGCGTTTGTTGTTGAACATTGTTATGACAATTGAGTCAAACATGCCCTGCGATGTTTCATAATTCAAAGTAGCTAATTTATGAGGATACAAGACTGCTGAAACCCTCACTAGCTTGTATCAAAGAGGACTGCGCTCTTGTATTTTTTCAGTCATTTTCTGCAGGAACGTTGCCCAAGAATCCTTCTATCCTTGATGTTTTTCAGTTCCAGCTTTGCTCAGAGCAGCAATGACACTTGTGGTCAATTTCAAATTTGGCTTTAATTTCAGGTTTTCCTTGTTGATAACATCTAATTTGTACAATTTTTATGGTGTGTCGGACTTCTTTAGCACGGTCTTTTAGACAAAGAAACGCATAGCCCATTTCAATCTCCCAGCAATTTCGAAACTCCGGAAGGGTGCCATTAGGCTGTTTGTCTAAAATTTTACCAGGAAGAACTTCAACCTAGCAACAAAGTCTCTAAATAAATGTAGATAAACAGGTATTAGTGGATCAAGATGAAATTGAACCAAATTATCATACGATATATCATCCTTTGGACGTTTGCTTGGTGCCTTTGCTTGAAAACATTTGACAAGTGCAACAATATCAACCCATGCTTGAATTCCTCTGCCAGCTACAAGCTCGTTCTCTACCCATCAAAGCACACAAAACTTTTCAGGATACAGTCCTATTGAAGAAACACGAATGAACTCAGCTCTTCTTGCTGGCGCATCTTTGAGGAGCTGAGACATACCTCTTAACACCTTCTCTACCGGACAACCTGTAGCAGCAACAGCTGTATGAAGCACTCCACTGATAACATGTACACTGCAAGATCCAATATCTTCCAAAGGAGGGTAAACATCTTCTTCCCGATTATTCTGTACCGCATCTAAAATTTTCCAATTAACAGTTGGTCCATCCATTGCAATTTGGATTAGCATTTCCCCTGAAAGATCAGCAATCCCCTTTAAAAGATTCTCCGAAAGCGTCTCATGATTTCCATGCATATGAAACTTAGAAGCATAGTAACGTGTAAGTGCTCGACTGGTTTTGTTACACCATTATCGAATCTGCAGATCCATTTGCTGTTCTTGCAGCTGGCGGTTGAGTGATTCATCATATGAAACACTATAAAAAGGAGATTCATTTATAACATTTTGCAGGTTTTGCTTTAACCAGGTGCAATAACGAATTTTATAACGTAATTTTTGAAAGAGAGAATCCTGAAGCAATTGCACTGTCTGGGAACATAGCCTTCTGGTCATCTCCTAGATCAAGACATGAGCGAAAGCTGTCGTGATGTTTCACTATTCGCAGGATCATCTGACACTCAGAGGCAGTGACTTATGGAGCAACCATTTTTTCTACAAGTGTCAGCGTAGATGAAGCATTTAATGCAGAACCTGCTGAATTAGAGTGAGATCACATCACGCTCTAGCATCACTGACAGGAGCAGTGGGAGTAGTTGCAGATGTTGGCACCTTCTTGAAGAAGAGAGAAGATCAGACCTTTTTTAATTATGTAATGCCTTTACTTCTCTATGTGCTTGTCACCTTCTTGGCTTTTCTTCAAGGCGCTTTCACACCCCCAAGTGACACTTATCTCATCTTTCTGGAATTCACATGTTCCTTTATGTATTATAGCAATGAATTGCAATGATTGAATAAATCTTCTCTAGTTTTAAATAAATTCCCTGATGCGCCGCAGGTGACAATATTAAGGCTTTATCAGCCCAACTTTTTGAAATTGTCGGAAAGTGATGCCCTAAGAAAGCACAGTAGCGATTTTTACGGGGATTTTCTATTTTTTTTCAGGGGTGCATGTCCATATCACAGGATTTTGCCGTGGAAAATCTATTTCAGGGGTCGCTGGCCACCCTGTTAATAGATGTCTAAAGGGCCTAACCCAGCACCAAAATGAGTCTGTTAAAGGTATTTTCTGGAGTCTGTGCCCTAAATCTAAATTTTGTGGTAACGTCTAATATGAATTAACACTAGCTGAAACCATTAAGTCATTTTAATTCTGGAGCAGGCTCAAATGCATCTTTATATAATAGATATGTAACTAATGTTAGAGGAAATATGTCAGCCACTTTACGTGAAATTGACAAGGAAAGAATAAAACATGCCGCAAAGAATCTGAGAACGCTAGAATCAATCAAAGAAAAAGACAATCAAAGCTAAAATCAAAGACAGAGGCAAAACTATCCCTAAAGAACAAAAATCAGTCCCAAATAAACGAAAACCAGACAATGGCGTTAGCATATCTTTCTTTAATGAGAAAGACGTCATTTTTATCCAAAATGTATACAAAATTACTGATAAGAATGTGCATGCTCCTAACCATTGACTAAGTGATATATGATATACAGTTTATACTTCAATTTGTGTAATGCAAAAATTTTAAGAACCATGAGCTTAGAAATTTCACCTTGAAATTTTCAGAGAATTTGTGATATGATTCCTTATTAGATGAGTATAAAATTTTTGATATTAAAGGCCGTAAATATTTAAAAATAAAAAATCGCTTTTTTTTTCAAATTTTTATCCTCTGAAAATAATTTTTAGAAACAAATCTTGCACTCATTTATTAGAGAATCATATAATACACATATCTTGAAAATTTCACATCCCTATAGTATTTTTTTTTTTCATGACATGACATTTCCTAAGTGTGATTTAAAAATTTTGATGAAAGAAATATCGCATGAAGTGTAAAACGGTATTATTTTTTCATCATCTGTATTGGGCCACCTTAAATCGCAATATATTTTTTGTCATATTAGATGTTACACAGGCAAGTCCAATTTTCATGGCACACGGTATTTAATGGCAGGTAGACACGCCAGAAAGGAGGCATGAATTCACGCCAAATCTGAAAACGTGAAGCACGCAGAGCTGTTTACCAAACCCGTTTAGGACTTTTCAATATGGGTAATATAAAAAAAGAATGGATAAGGCACACAGCTTCTGTTTTAACGATACTCAAAAAGGGTAACCATTGTCCTTTCATTTTTTTTACATCCATAAACTATTAATCAATATTTTTATATTCAGCAATTTATGCCTACAGAGTGACGAATATTTGGGTTGCTTTGGATATAGTATTCATAAAAGAGAAATTTGATAAATTTATGTTTAAAGAAGTAAGTATAAAAAAGTGCTCAGATCACTCAGCATAAGTTATACAATAACCAAAAAAAAAGCTTTCACGTCTTATACGTGGGAATACCCATGAAATACATAATGGCTGTCCTGTTCAATACCGTCAGATGAATGTTTTCGGGCTCGTGTGAAAGATTATTTAAAGCATATTCATTTTCGTATAAAAGCCAAGGCCTTTAGATGAGGTCATTGCATAAAAACTGATTAAAAAGTCAACAAAGGTTTATTTTTTATAAAACGTTTTTCAATCTCTACCCTAAATGACGAAATACTTTCCGAATCTGCTACACCAACTGAAAAACTAATACAAACTGGAGAAACGCGTTCACTAACACAGGCAAACGGAAAAGTACCACAAAAATTTTAAAAGACACGCAAGAGAAATGTCCAATTCACGCCAGTATTTTCAAGTGTGGTTTCTCGTGAGAAAACATTGTCAAACGAGCAATCGATTTGTACAATTGCATTCTTAGTCACGCTAACAAAAACAGCATTGAGGCAACGACGAGGAAAATGGACAATCCTGCTGTCCATCACGAAACTGCTACTTTTTCAGTAGTAATCAGGACAAAAAAACTGAAACCATATTAATAACGGCATAGATGGAACCTTACGTGGTGACGACTATGGATACCCGAGAACAATTACTGTCATACGGCACAATAACAAACATAAAGTATGGGTTTTACTCTTTCGCAAAGTATAGACTACGAGACGGACGAAAATATCTTATTCTCCGCATCAGTACCGATCCACCAGTTACCAGAAGAAATAAACGTAGGAGACGAAAATGACGAGCTTTTTTACAGCGGGAAATTTAGGTCATGCTCAACCTGCGAATTAAAACACAGTTGAATGTGAACAAACTTTTGACGATGTGATATCATTTAGACAATCTACAAACAGCAAAAATGAATCAAAAACTAACTACCCATGAAAATATCACACTCACAGACTAGCAGAAACAGAAAAAAAAAAAACACTCATCCAGAACAAAACCACAAAGCACGGCCAATACCCACTCCCCGATATCGCCACTTTAAAACCAAACCAGGACAGCGACGCAAGCAGGTCGAAAATTACCTTCTAGACAAAGAAAACATTTTCTCCCTAGACCACAAAAGTCAACAAACGGAAGTTCGCCATTCAACACAGTACGACGAAGACTCCTCCCAAATTGTTACACAATAAAGACGAAAAAAACCGACAAAAATGCAACATGCAAACACCAGAAGAATAAAAAAACCAAAGCAACCAAAAAAAACCTTATATAAAACATTTTATTAGTAATCGTTCATTTTCATATATACTTATATTTTGTATATTTCTACGATAAGCAAAAAATGTCACGTTTTATTACACTAAACCAAGCCTACCTATTGCTATAACTACACACAAATTTCTCAAATTAATTTAATAATTTTTAGATCTGATGACTCTCAAAATAATGAGTACGAACGTAACCGGTATTAACGGTAAGTTTAGGAGAAAAATAATTCAAAATACCTCCTAGAAACAGATTCAAATTTATTCCTTTTGCAAGAAACTCATCTCGCAAACACTTTAAACTAACACATATAGAAAACTACCATGCAAAGTTACCCTATTTAATTTGAAAATTACAAGTGACAACCTTTGCCCCAGATGGAAGATGAAAGTTGAAGCAATCGAACACTGGTTCTATGACTTTCGAACTAGGAAAACCACTTCTAGAAGTACTTTTAGAATCAATATATCAAAGCATGACGACTGCCACCTATAATCAAGAATACACAAAAACGCCCACCCTTTAAAAGCTAACTTAAAACATCTTTACTATTTAAATATACGAGAAAAATTTAGACAAATACTAAATTGTACTAGAAAAAAAATATATAAACAGAAGGACTGAATAAGAACCAGCTGACAAAGCTTTGTCAAACCTTTCTCATTCAGTCGGCTTGTATCTATAATTTATAAAAGACTATTTGTAATATATAGACACACAAATTATAAAAACGAACCCATCTGTAGTTATTAATATTGATTTAAAATATGAAATAAAAAACAAAAACAGAAGGTCACAGTGTCCAATGACAATTGGGCCATTTTTACAGACTAAAAATTACTGGACCTCATTTTTTGTCCGTAAACCACCTTTCTTACTTATTTTAGCTGAATTTACTATTACAAATCACGAACAAAAAGATAACGTGAAGGGTTTGAAAACATTGTACATATATTTGAATCATCGGGGAACGATTCCTCAACGTCCCGAGTTTCATTTAAGGATGAAATGTCAGATTTATCTTTAATAGGTAGTGAATCCGAATACGATGAAAAAGTAAGAGTAGTTACTGATAATGAACTATCTGCTACAGACGAGGAGAGAACCGTCTACTTAAAAAATGAACTCTTAACTACAAAAAGAGAAAATAGGGTTTTGAGACAAGCTTACGATAATATAACGAGTCAGCTAATACAGCCAAGAGAAGAAATAATCGCTCTTCAAAATCAGCGACAAAAAACCAGTCGTTTATACCCTAATCTTCATCTGGAACTGCTTGGAATGGAGGAACAACCTCAAAGGGTAACTGATAACATACAACAATACATGAGATACGGAACGAAAGTAATACCGTAAACGAACTCATAGAATTACGAGAAGCTTTAACGGGAATGTCGCGAAGCCAATGTATAGAATTAGAAATACCAGAAACTATGGTGAAAAATGAAACCAAAGCAGATATGAAGGATCAGCTAAATCAAGCTCTAGGAGCCATTACAACAGTAATCACGGATCAAAACGATATCACTGAAATACAACTTACACCATTTGACCAAGAGAAAATTAAACACTTAATGGAAGAAGTTACACAGGCTGGAGATACGGCTCTGATAATGGACAAAGCCATGAGCGAAACGATCCAACCTAGCTCAGTTAATAATGATATAGAGATAAGTTTCGACTTAAATGAGGACAACGCCGGAGAATTCGGTGTGTTAACCCAGATAACAGCAATGGGAGAAGTCGCCCGACATCTGGAAGGATTGAAAAATGAACCTTCAGGCGAGGGAGAAAATCATTTGATTACAGTAGCCTTAAACACTATCGGGATTCTGAATGCAATGATGCATCAAACCGTTAGGATGGGTAAGGAAATATACCCACTAACCCTACCAAAGTTATGGAAAGCCTCAGAAAGCATCTTAGAAAGTAGGTTATCAAATTTGGAATCTTATGTGATAGAAGCCATAACAGTAAGGCCAGCTCTGAAAGTTTGCAAAGATTTGCAAAATACCGAAAATTAGTAAGTAACCTCAGACGAATGATAGATGCTATGAAAGATAATAGCTTAAAAGAAACATTAATGATTGGTGAAGACAACTTAATGGATTTGAAAACAATAGGTAAGTTAGACAACGCCTACCTTTCCGAAAGCACGCGGAAAAAGATTATAGCCTTAATGGCATTGACAAAAAAGACCATTGATCGCAATGAAGTAAGCGATGATAGGAAAATGGGCAATACCGAAGTCACTCAAACTGAGATAGACATGCAGATAGACCCAACCGTCAGAAAACGAAAAGGCGAAATAAAGGTGAAAGAAGAAGCCATTTACAAAAGGCGAATATTTCCTACACGATCACCCATGAATCCTGATAATATACAAAATCCTATAGGAACAATAAGAAACGGAGATGACTTAATGCGACAAGCAAAGAAAGAAGGAATAATAAGTCCTACAAGTAATTTAAGTCCACTGGATGTTAAAAGAGAATATCTACAAGTTCAACAAGATTGGTTAATGAACCCAAAACAAGAAAAAGAAATAGATATATATAAAACAGATGAAGAATTAAATTAGGCATTGGAAAAAATACTGGCCAAGGATGTTGGTCCAACACAAGGGAAAGTTTCGATAAAACAAGAATCGATCAAAAAATATTTAGATCCACATAGAATAAAAGAAAAAAGGCCTGAAGATGCAGCCACTAGATTGGCCAAAGCAATCTCCAAAATTGATTCAGCCTTAAGAACAGATAATAAATTATCATTAAATAACAATAAGAAGTACCCACACTGCATAGACTCCCCGTGTAAAAGGAGTAGTGATACCACAATTGAAAAGCAAAGGAAAATTTGCAAGTAAAACCCTTGACCCGGAATTACACCCAGCTAGAAAAGCATACGTGAACTGGTTGATGAAAGAATTCAACATACGAATAGAAAAAGGAGATTTAAGGGAGCAAAAACCCAACATAATCAAAGAACTCTTTAACGAAGACGCCACAGAAGATAGATTTAAACAATTTCTGGAGAAGTATACTACGATAAAGGCAGATTGGAAGCCTATACTAAAAGAAAACCCTTTCAGAATAGCACGGAAGGATATAAGCCAAAGTAGTAATAACGACAGCCTGAGCGAAGAAAGCTAAGATGAAATATCTCTGTCAAGAAGAGGAAAAAAAGGCAAAAATATAAAGAAAGAAAAAGATAGAATCATTCTGGAAGAAGAAGAAGAGAAGAAAAAATCTGATGAGATACAAAACGAAAGAGTTAGGATAAATCGAAGCCCAATATTAACATGGGAAGTCATAACGAGATCTTTGGATACCAAAGAAAAATTGCTTTTACTAAGAACACTAATACCTATATGGAATATAGAGGAGATAAATTATGCGTTGAGAATGCTCAAATTAATACGAAAAGAAACAGTGGTAACCAAGAGAGAAGCCAAGGCAATAATAAATAGAACCTTATACGAATTTAGAAACTATTCATCAAGGGACAGCTTAATACTCGAAATATTCAACTCAGTCTTAGAAAGGCAACAAGAAGAAGAAGACGAAGAATCTACCTCTGAAGCGGAAGATAAGGAACCAGTTTTCAGAACTGAAAATATGGAGCAAAAGCTCAAAAAGGTATTAGAGAAACTAACCTTAAATACTGAGAAGGTAATAAAGAAACCAAAGTTGAGAATTTTTACCTCAAATGATATAGTTAAACTAGGAGGAAGCGAACCAGGAACTATAGAAGACTTCGTGGAATCAATAGAAATTTACAAGAAGGTACATCACCTCGGAGAGGATAGAAGAAGTTATGAAGCCTTATGTGAATTGGCATTAGTAGCCACAAAAGGAGAGGCTCGAGATATTGTTTACCAGTGTTGGAAAGAGGAAAATAATCCCCAAAATAGATGGGAACAAATAAAAGATAAACTGAGAAAGCAATATAATAACCAAGGAACGCAGAGTGCATTGGTAGCTCTCAAACGATTAACTCAGAACGGACTGAGCGCAACCGCTTCTCAATATGCGTCTAAATAAAGATTGGCATGTAAGAAAATTGGTATAAACCAAAATAATATGTCAGTGATTTCTAATTATATAGATGGACTGACGAAAAAAGTTCGAGAAGAAATTAGAATCAGTATTGCGAATATAGAAGCAATAAGAGATGATCAGAACAATAAAAAGAATTTAACTCTGAACGAAGTAATAGATGTGTCCATAAAGCAGGACAATGCAATATATAATAGGAATATATTGATTAATCAGAGAATTTAGGATCAAGTAGTTGAAGGGCGAGTAGAGCAAAGCCTATTACAATTAAGCAATGAAAACATGGAGGAAAAAGCCGAAGATCCATGGCTAACTAACATTATAAAACAAAGGAGCAAATTCAATAGGAATGATGTAAGTAGAACAATTCCTAATGAACAAGAACCAAGAACGTGTAATTGGTGCTTTTCGAGAAATCACAGGACCATCGATTGTCCAAAATATTTAAAACCTAGTAGAAATGTAATCTTCGACAGAAGAGAGAAAAATAGGTTTAATAATAGATTCCCAGAGAGGAGAAGTAATAGATTTGATTTCCAAAGAGGAAACAACATAAGAAGAGAGGATAGATTTCGTAATCAAACACTTATGAGAAGGGAGGAAAGAACTCCAAGAGGAGATAATAACACGACTACAAGAAAATTTGAGAATAGTAACCCCGTAAGGTACGAAAGAAAGAGTGCTGTAGATGATAAAGGAAAATTCCAGAGCGGAAGAAAACCCCCTGACGTAACCTGCTTTAGTTGTTCAAAAAAAGGACATTATTCAAATGAATGTCCGGACAAAGTAAAATTCCTCAGAAATAACGAAGAAGAGCCAGAAGTTATGAGGCTAAATATATGTATTTTGAGGGAACTACAAGGAAAAGTTCTTAAAATCTCAGGAAGAAGCAAAAATGAAATGTACATGGCCATGAGACCAGCAAATAGCTCTCACGAGAAAGAAAAATTCTTAGTAGACACAGGCGCTACTGTAATCGTACTGAGTCGCACGTTGATGCAAAAATGGTTTAAACCATTCCAAGTGGAAAAGGTCCACAAGATCATAGAAGGAGTGAATGGGCAGCAAGATGCGTGCACCAAAAAGATCGAAGCAAAAATCGAGGTACATGATACCCGAGGAAGCGTAGTAGAAAAAACGATTACGTTCTACCAATACGGTGAACAAAACATCGTCGGTATGCCGTTCCTTAGGACAATACAAGCAGTATAGGATGGTCGAAAATCAACAAAAAGGTAAAGGCAATTTTGCTTTAAATAAGCCTATTATGATTAACACAGGTGAATCGGCAGCAATTAGCCAAAACCCATATCGATATAATCACGAAATACAAAAAAGTATCAACAAAAAGATAAAAGAATTACTACAAAAAGGGCAGATAAGAACTAGCAATTCGCCATGGCGCTCGCCAGTAGTAGTTGTACCCAAGAAGAATGGAGATGTGAGAATGTGTGTAGATTACAGGCAACTAAATAATGTCACCATAGTAGACAGCCACCCGTTACCTCACATTGAAGATATATTTATACAAATTGGACGGGAGAAACCCGAAATATTCTCTATAATAGATTTAAAAGATGGATTCCATCAATTAAGGCTAGCAGAAGAAAGCATCCAAAAGACATGCTTCGCTACGCAAACAGGTATATACGAGTACGTATGTTTACCGTTTGGATGGTCAAATGCGCCACCAGAATTCCAGAGATATGTAACTGGATTATTGGCAGACTTAATAGATGAGGGAAAAGTCATAATATTTATAGATGACTGCCTCATATTTACAAAAACAAAAGAGGAACATTTGAAGTTAATAGAAAGAGTACTGATGATATTCGCGGAGAATAATGTACGTATAAATTTAGAAAAAAGTGAATTAGCACGAGAAGAAGTGCAGTACGTAGGAAATATCTTCAATAAAGACGGACGAAAGGCACCAAAGATAAATGTGGATAAATTTCTAGAGTTGGAATTACCACAGACCCCAAAAGAAATGGAAAGTTTCTTGGGCATTGCCAATTACTACCGGAATTACATTCCCAATATCTCGGAGACAACAGTAAAATTAAGAAAAATACTCAAAAGAATTCCGAGAGAAGAAAGAGATAAACTAAAACCTAAAGATAAATGGGGAAACGCAAGTTTTCAACCCATGATATGGACTACAGAAGCAAGAAACGCATTTTATGAATTAAAAGATAAAATGGCTAACAACACAATCCTGGAATATCCGGATTATAACAAAACTATGTATTTATATACAGATGCCTCAGACAAACAGATCGGATGGGCACTATTTCAGTTCAATGATGAAACACAAAGAAATAAAAAAGATAACTTCAAAATATTGGACATGAATAGTAAAACCCTAAATGATTGTCAAAGAAGGTATGATATTATGGACAAGGAGTTTTTCGCCATCATAATTGCGTTACAGAAAACAGTTCATATTACAAGAGGAAGTAGGCTAATAGTTGCTACGGATAATAAATGTATAGCCACCACTCAAAAAATCAAACACACGTCAAAAAGGATTGAAAAAATAATAATGATGACGAGTGACTACAATATTATACGAATTGAGCACGTAGAGGGTATAAAAAACCAATTAGCTGGTGCACTAAGTAGAGCAAAATTCTTCCAAACAGGAATAACAACCTGAAAACAATATTTAAGAGGACAGAGAAATGAACTCGACTGTTGTCCTGAACGAAAGGAGTTTATTCTGGGATAAGTGACTCGAATGAACAGAATTACGAAGAGTTATATTCATGGTTAGAGATGTGACTGTGGATATTAAGATAGCATCTTAGTTAGGAACCAAGGAAAATCCTTTCTTAGAAAATTTTTTCGTTATTACCTGACCTAAGGGAAAGGCGGGGATAGTGTGATTAAAGATCGGTCGGCTGCGAGGCTTGTTACTGATCGGAGGTCGCAATGTTGTCGTAAATAATTGTGCAAGTACTAGAGTAATCATACGATGGATGTATTGAAGAATACATGAAGCTGATGAAGTACGTAACAGAAGAAAATGGAGGATTGAAGACAGGCCTAAAAGGCTGGATGTCTTAATGGAGAAAACCTTGCTTGGAAAATTGCAATGACAAAGTTAGAGTACGTAGTAAAGATCTGATCAATCTAAACTAGGGAAATAAATTTTTTCATTGACAAGGGAAATACCCGAGAAATAGGGTGAAAGATTATTTATAAAATATGGAGGAGAAATGCACTTAATTGTGTGAGGACTGAACTTAATTGATTAAAAATTACACAAGGAAACAGAAGGTAAGGAAACTTACCGGGAAACAAGTTAATATAAATAAGGATGGTCAGAAGATGTATCCGAAAGGAGAACATTAGACGAAGTCATGAGAAATGACAACTAGAATTTACGATATGGAACAGGCTTTCTAATGAAATAAAATCAATCACAAGCTATAACGTATTTAAACATAATATCAAGGAGACATTTCTTACCTCTTTAGATATAGTTCGTAGACCTAATAAATCTAGATTATAGATAATAATTCTAAAATTTTTTTTTTGCTAATTTTTTACACTATGCTTTGGCCTAATCTGTTTTTGTGTGTGATGTTATAACGGCACCACAATGGAAATATTGTTGTGACAAACAGTTTTTGTGCCTATCCTTGCCCCCATTTGTTTTTATGTTAGTGTTCATTTATTTTTTTTCTGTTGTCTTGTAATTTTCATAAGCTCATGTATATTTGTTTGTGACAGAATAAATACTTACTTACTTAAATATTATGTCGAATTGTTTTCCTCGTTCACAAGTACAATAGCTATAATTATATTATATATATATTTGTATTTTAGCGATTGAGAACAAACCCAGGAAATTTCTAGTCATTTTTGTTTTTATAGCTCGTTGAAAGTGCGGTTGTAGATACAGAACAGCGGGAAATTTAAGAAAAAAATAGTAAAAGTTTTCAGTGCTCTCCTGTTTGTAGAACAAAAAAAGTAAAAACCGATCAAAGTTCATTCAACATTGTCAGTGATCAATGTACCCAAACCTCATTCTTGCAGTATTCAAAGAAATCCAGTGCAATATCATTGATACGCCATTAGCTGTAGAAGAAGATCATGACGAGGATTACGAAAACGATGAGTTTTTGTGTTTCTTCTGGTGGAACAAGTAGTGAGAGTGACAGTGAGGTAGAAACAAATTATTTACCACAAGTTCCTTCAGTGTTTTTGTTTATTGGAGCTCCATCCTTATGCTGGTCAAAAAATGTCTTACTTGTTCTTTAGTGGCAAATAATACTGATATTAAAAGAAACGGTTCAGCAGTTGTAGTCAAACTTCTTTGTCTAGAAAATCACGTAAATACATGGTACTTTCAACCATTAATAGACAATATTTTCTCGGAATCATCTCACTTGCTGCTGGTTTACTGTTTAACTCAAATACCTTTTCAAAGATTAAAAACTTTTTGATATTTTGGATATACCCTTTATTTATAAATGGAGCTATTATCGCATGCAGATAAATTTTTTATTCGGGGTAGTAAAAGAAGCTTGGAAGACAAAAATAAGTTCTTTGTAAAATAAAAGCATTGAAAAGCTGTAAATTAAGTGGAGATGGACGGTGTGACAGCCCAGGACATAGCGCCAAATAGTTGACTTACACATTTTTGGACAATTGTTCAAACAAAATAGTTGTAAATGCTATTACACAATGCGCAGAGGCCAAAAATTCTAACAGGATGGAAATATATGTGTTTCAGAAGTTGTTCGATAGTATGATTTCCGATCAAATAAACGTTCAGCTTACAACTGACAGGCATGTGCAAATAAAAAAAGTTATGCGTGAAGAATACACACAAATTGACTACCAGTTTGATGTTTGGAATTTTGCAAAAAACAAAGAAAAATTATCGGCTGCATCTAGAAGAAAATCATGTCTACTTCTAAGCAAATGGTCCAAGTCAATTTTGAATCACTTATGGTGGTCGTGCACTACATGCAATGAAAATGAAGTGTTGTTGCGTGAAAAGTTGACTAGTATTATTTTCCATATTCAAAACAAACACTCTTAGACTGGAAATGAACTTTATTATGGATGTCCACATCCACATAGAAACAGGGAGTGGTTAAACCCATCGTCATATGCATTTTGTGCACTACAGAAGGTTGTTTTAGACAAGACACTTCTGACTGACTTAAAACACTTGACCAAGTTTCCACACACAGGAAATTTGGAGGTTTATCATGCTTTATATAACCATTGGGTCCCTAAAAGTACACTTTTCCTATAATGGTATGATTTGCAGGCTTTCACTAAGGTTACTGGAAACTGGTAAGTTAAACCAACAAATGAAAAAAACCGAACAGTTTTTTAGGTTTGGTTAAACGTGCCATCGAGGTTGCAGAAAAAAAGGGAAGTTTCAGCGAAACCTTACACCCCTGTGATCCTAAAACATATTGCAACTAAAGAAAAACAAGAAAAATATGATGCTGTTGAGAGGCACAGGTCTCTTTTTAATATAACAAACACAAAGTAGAAAAGATTTTTTAAATATGCATATATTCATTAACTTTATAATGTAAAATATGTTTAATATTTTCCTTCGTTGTATAAAGTATATACACTATCTTCTTCAGGGTATGTTTTTCTTATCTCCCAAATAACACAAGATGGTATAACATGCCGTCTTTTTTTCCCCAACCGTCTATGAACCAACCAGGTAAACTGCTTGTAAGCCGCAAAACGCATTAATCTGATGTTTGAAAAGAATATATTGTATTTTTAAAATATGAAAAAAAATCACTAAGCACCAACTATTTCATTACAGTTAATATAACATAAATCATTTGTAATGCCATGCTAAGAACTTACAAGAAACCTTTATTATTCAGAAAACAAAATATAACAAAAAGTTCATTTTCATGTTTGAACAAAGAAAATGTTACTAAGGCTTTTGTAAAACCCCTAGACAGCAAAAGTGTTGTGACAATCATTAACTTCGTAGCAAAATGACTTTCTCTAAAATAAAAACCGAAAACACTTGAAAATGGAAAAAAATACATTACCGGTTAGAAAAACTGTCTTCTAAGTTGTCTCCTCTCGATTCGCGTAAACCATACTAGCTTCAATTCTTCGTTTTCTGTTATGCATCTTATTTCTAAAGAAAAAACACAATAAAATATATTGAAGTATTCGGGCAAGGAAGCTAACATTTCGAAACATGTATGTGTA